>PVJO010011992.1:0-33312 GCA_004026905.1 Hystrix cristata | reverse complement strand
CAAAGTCTTCCTCAACTCCATCCATTTGTCTTGGTCTCTGTTGTTACCATTGTGGCATGGTAGTAGACTCTTCCCAGGGCTTTGCAATCACTTCCTAAATGAACTTCTTGCTTCCATTTAGTCAATTCTCTACGAAGCCACCATAGTGAACTGTTAAATCCTATCAGGCTAGTTCCAACCACAAGACCCTCCCACAGCTTCCAGTAGGACTTGGAATAAAATACAATCATTTCCTTAGCAAACTCGAAGGCCCATATGACATGGCTGCACCTCCTCTTGAAATCCATCCGGTACCATTCTTCCCCTCAGTCTCATGCTCGGTTGCATTGACCACTTTTCACTCCACAAGCACTGGACTTGTTCTGCCGTTAGCTTCATGGCCTTCGCACCAGCAGCCACCTCTGCCTGGAATGGTCTCCTCAATCCCTGCATGGATGTATCCTCATCATTTGGAGCTTGGTGTTACATTTCTTTTCCTCAAAGAAATCATCTGCAATTACCCAAATGAAAATAACACCTAGTCACCCTCTCTTTTATTAGCAGAGCTCTTACTATTCTCTACAATGACTGGGATTAAATATTTATTTTCCATCATCTTCCACTGTCACCATGGGAGCAGGGCCCTTCCCTACTTTGTGGTGCCACCTCTCACGTAAGGCAGCTCCTGAGCTGAATGTACTGAACCTGGCCTGCTTAACAGGGGTGCAGGACTTGGAATTTTTCCCCTCTACTCTTCTGGAGGCTGGACGATTTTCCCCAAATAATGGAAAAAAGAATGTTTTTATGACCTTTTCATGACTTGACTTCTTGACATAAACAGCACTTCCTTCTGATAATTCCCAGCTCTGACAGAGGCAACACGGACACTCTCGTTCAGAAGACAAGAAAACTGAGGTATGGGGGCTTGGTTTTAGAAGTCAGAAGTGAAGCCGAGTGAGCATCTTTGCTCTCCTCTTTTCGCTGTGCTACTCAAGTCTCACATCGTCTAATCATGTAGAGCAGCCTTTCCTGTTTGCTACCCCTGATTGGCTCCTGACCTGATCCACAAGTCAGTGACCAATCCGATTCTCTCATGAGAACTTGGACTAAGTTCTAGAGGCAGACAGCAACCTGTATTGGGCGTTTGTGTCAAAAGATTCTGCTGCGGACACTGAGACTGGCAACTGTGTAGGCCACATGGAAGGAGAGTGAGCGAAGAGCAGATAAGGGGATATGAGAAGGTGAGATCTCTTCCGGAAAGCACGGGGGAAGTTGCCACAGTCCTTTGGCCTGCGGTTCTAGTCCATGGGTCCCTTTTTCTGTATCTGTGAAATTGTAGTAATCCTTTCTCCAGCCAACAGATCAGAATTTGATGTTAAGGTTCAAGATGGGTAATTGGATATTATTTGTTAAAATGTGAGCATCCTTAATTGAGGCAAAACGGCCTTGCAGTTGATGGTAGGTGTTAAGACATTTGCCACTGCATCTGTCACTTGGGATCAGAGAGAGACAGAGAGAGGGTGGGGACAGAAAGACACAGACGCAGACAGAGAGAGAATAGGCTGTCAGGTACCCATAAAATAGACTCTGTTCTCCTAGATCCTAGTGTACAGGTGGGGACCGGGACAGGTGGCAAAGTGGCAGGAGATAAAGGAAGCTATTTTAGAAAATGTTCCCCAGGATGCCCACCTTCAGGAGGTGAAAGGTTGTTGGGTGCGGTGGGTGATTGAAGCCATCTGTGAAAATAAGCCAACACTCAGCTGGACTAGACTTAGGGAAACACATGCTAGCAACTTGCAGGTTCCTGATCAAGCCACAAATCCAGCCACCTGGTTGTTTCTGCTCTTTGGATTTGCCTGGCAAATCCTTATTGTTCCAGGAAGGGGCTGTTTTATTCAAGGCTGTTGAGATAAACAGAACCTATAGGACACATACATTTATAGAATTTCTTTTCCTGTGGATCTGTCCTCTTTCTCCGTCTCTCACAGCTTTGAACTGAGTGGAGGAGCCCTCTACCCAGATTACAGAGGGTAAACTCCTTTACTCAAAGTCTACTGATGTAAATGTTAATCACATGTAAATAAATGCGTTCACTATAATCTCTAGACTGGTTTCTGACCAGAAGCTGAGTAACATAGCCTAACCAAACTGACATAAAATTAACCATCGTGAGGTAAACTGAGCCTGTTGGCAATAATTCTTCTCTGCAAGGTCTGTTATTGTTTACAAAGCATGTTCTCACTCAAAAGCCATCTGACCATCCGAACATCCCCGTGCTGAGGAATATTAGCCATCCTATTTTACCTGTTTTATAGATAAGGGAAATGAGGTTCAGAAAGAAGATCACATACTGGTAAGTGGTGGAAAAGGGACTCCAGCTTGGGCTGTCTGACTCAGGTCTATATTCTTCTAACTCTATCACACTGCCTATAACTGGATACCTGATTTCACCTCCTACCACCCGCTGACTGGTCATCTCCCTTTCATGACCTCGGAGATACTTGTAGAAATTGTGTAACAAAGAGCATAGTTTCCTTTGCCCAGGCTCAGTGGGGCTGTCTTAGTCCATTTTCTGTTACTGTAACTAAATACTGAAGATGGGGTAACTTTTAAGGGATAAAGGTTTATCCAGCTCATGATTTGGCAGACTGGACTGGATGTCTAAGGTTGAGGGGCTGCATCTAGTGAAGGCCTTCGTGCTGGTGAGGGGAGTCTGCAGAGTCTCGAGGTGGCACAGCACATCATGGGGCAAGAGAGGGATGTACAAGAGAGCCACACTGGCTTTTATAATAGGCCTACTCTTGAGATAAGCCATTAACCTATCGATTCATGAGTTAAACCATTCAATAGGGTAGAGCTCATAATTTAATCACATCTTAAAGGTCCCACCTAATCCCACTCTTAATCCTTCACAATGAGGGTTTAATTTCAACCTGAGTTTTGGGGGGCATTCAGACCATTATAGTGCCCCTCCGGAGCAGGACCCAAAATGTGGCCTTGTTTGAAGAGCGTGAGCTCTCTCCCCACTGCCATTCCCTCACCTCTGCCATCCCCACATCCTCTGTTCTCTGTGGGAGGCGGCTCCAGGGCCCTTCCTGTCACCAGATTCCAAGAGTAGCGATGGAGCTGAGCGAGGTCTGTCTGGGCACTCTCCCCTCCTTATAGATCTCTTCTGCTCTGATGGGAGACAGGTTCACTACTTTCCAACTGCTTCGAGAAGCAGTTCTAGGCTCCCGTTCTGAGATGTCTGGATGTACAGTACCCTGAGGAAGTTGGGCCCACACGGGCCTCACCAGGTGGGAGTGTGGGAAGATCGCTTGTGGTGGTGCACAGCTGCTGCAGCGTGGTGGCATCTGGTGGCTTTGAGAAGGTCAGGCCACCCTCTGGCAAGATCGGACAGATTGCTTGCCTTCTCATCTCCAGCACCTCATGTGATGAAGCAAGTTGTGAATGAGTAATGAAATAGGAGACATATGAGGGCTGGGGGGACCGGAAGGGGGAATGTACACTCTACTGCTTCTCTGGTCTCCTTTTTTCCTCCGTGTCTTGGTACTTGACCTCAACTTAGGAGATGCAAGAGTTTTTGTTTTCACCACTTCAAGTCTTATTTGCTGAATTCCTGAGATCTTCCCACCTGGGCATGTATGTGTTAAATCACACCATGAAAGGGAGAGAGGGACATACAGTAGCTAAGCATACGCCCTCTCTGGTTTCAAAATGGCTCTAGGGGAAGACAAGACAAATGAAGAACTGTCGGGAGATGGGTCACTTGAGCGATAGAATAGGGTCTTCTAGTTTCCAAAGGTCTGGCTGATAAGTGGCCCAAGGAGCCTGTGTCTGTGCATCCCAGAGAGCAGACACGGATCTTGGCATAGAAGCATGTTTGGGTTCCACACCGGAAAGAACTTGCTCTCGGTCAGGGCTCTGCAGCAGGGCGGGCCTTGAGCACAGCTTGGGAGTCCTGGGCGCTCCATGGGAGGGGCCGGTCCACTCAGGCCGAGCAGCTGCCCGTGGGAACCTGTCTAGAGGACACCTGGATTTGGTGGGAGCCACGTGCCCTGAGGTGTCTTCTTACTCGGGATCTCCAGCCAAGTGGGTCCTCCTTAAAGTGTCAGATGCACCTGTGCCACCGAAGAAGGGTACCCCCAGGCGGCTGTCACCCCCTAGGGGCCCGCCGTCGGTAGCGGCAGCTCCGGAGAGACCCCCGTCCCTGTCTCCAGTCCTCTAGCCTGGGAAAGACTCCGGACCCCGAAAGGGGACGGGGATGGCGAGGCTGCCCATTGGCTGCGAGGCGCCATGTGAACCGCGCTGGTTGGCTGGCGGGAGGGAGGAGGAGGCGGTTTCCCGGGTAACGGGAGGGCAAGGAGCGGCTGCGGTGGCGGCGGCGGCCCGGCTGAGAGCGCGGGCCGGAGTGTGTGCGGGACCGGCTGGAGGCGGCGGCTCCGCGGCGCGCCCTGGGCGCAGGTAGGAGCCCCCGCGCGGCCTCTCCGGGTTCGGGGTGGGCGGGGCTGCCGGCGCCGGGACCGGCCTGGGGAAAGTTTGCCGCGCAACTGGACGGGCAAGAGGAAGAGGACTCGGGGATGCTCCGGGCCGGCTCCGGAGTCCAGGGCAGGACGCGGGCTGCCGGGGCGAGAGGGCTGGCCCCGCGCTGCGCGGCCGGGAGTGCGCCTCTGCTCCGGGCCCCTGGAGGAGGGCGAGGGGCCTCGGAGGCCGCAGCACGCAGACTGCCGGCGGGCCCTCGTTCGAGCCGCGCTGGGAAACTCTTCCCGGCCGACGCGACGCGCGCTGGGGGCGCTGCGCGGCTCCGAGGCGGCTGGGCGAGCCCAGGGACGCACTTTCCCTGGCCGCCAGCGACGCCGCACACGCCCCCATCCAGAGTGGGCGTGTGGCCCTCCGGGGCGCTGCCGAGGCCGGCGACCTCCTGTCGGGCTCCAGGCTTCCCAGCGTCTTCTTCGCGCGTCTCTGTGCGCCCCTGCGTGCGATTTTGTGTCTGGGTGTATCCCGGCGGCCGGGTCCGGGTGTGCGCCGCGGCGTGGGCGTCTGAGAACTCCCGCCCTCCGCTGCTGCCTTGTCTGAGTATCGCTGTTTGCGATGCCTTCTCTCTTTATCCCCGTGTGTTCGGTGTGGGTGTGTGTCCTCCCCGATGTGTGCGTGTCTCTCAGTGTATTTGTGAGCGGGTGTGTGTTTTCTGCCTGTGCCTCTATTTTTCTAGCCACATCTGGCTCCAAATGTAGGTGCAGTACCTGTCTGCGCGTGTCTCTGTGGGTAGGTGTGCTTCCTGGTGTGCGCTCCGAGCTTCTGAAGGTGTGTGTGTGTATGTGTGTAGGCGTGTAAGTCTGTATGTGTGTGTATGTCTGGCTGTCTGCGAGTGTCTGCTTTGCCTGTGTCAGTCTGCGCCTGTCTTTTCACTGTGTCGTGCGTGTGTGTGTGTGTGTGTGTGTGTGTGCGCGCGCGCGCGCGCGTGTGGGTGGATCCGACCTGGGCCGCTAGGCCAGGCTCGCAGTCCCCTGGCTCTTTGCTCTCCCGCTCCCAGGAGCCACGGGAGGGCGGCGGGCAGGAGGGGCGCCCTGGGCTCGGTGCCTCCCGGGTGTGCGCTCCGCGGAGCCGGCTCCTTTCTTGCGGGCAAAGGGACTCTGGTGGGAGCAGCGGTAGCCCGCACCGCCCAGCTGGGGCCCTAGTGACTTATTTTTGTGTGTGATCCTTTCTTTTCTTTGGGGAAGAGGCGGGAACACGCTCTGCTCGCTTGCGTGCGCAGATAAAGACACTGGGGTGGCGGCTGGGTCAGCTCTCGCCGGAGGCTGTGCCCAAGTGGCCGACTGGCAGGACTCCCTTCGGGAGCAAGAAAAGCCTCCAAATAAGAAACGCGCGGTCCAAAAACCACCATGCTTCCTTGGCTCTCTTCCCTGCGTTTTATGTAACTTATTTATCGATTGATTAATGAAAGGCTAGATTTCCAAGAAGCTACCCTGTTTCTCCTATTGGCACCTAAGAGTAATTTAAAATGCTGTGCTGGTGATGAGTGTTAATTAGACCACTGGAAAGATGGATGCACTCGTCTTTCAGAAGCTGAGCTCCACTTACAAGACGAAACTGCTCAGGCTTCCCTTTCTCACCTCCACTCCGAACCTTTAACCCAGGTTTAAAGCCGGTTTCCCCTGTCCTGGTGGCCAGCAGGGCGAGTGAGGTTGGGTAGGGGCAGGAGCTGCTGGAGGAAGGCAGCAGTGAGAAGGCCAGAGAGGCACTGCCCAGTTCCAAGAACTCTGCATCAAAGTGTACAAAATGGGCTCACAGTTCCATCGCCCAAGGCAGGAGGCGTCTGTTCTACCTAGGAGGGCCAGCTTGTGTCTTCTCTTGGCTTTTATCAGGCATGGAGTTTTCTCGCAATAAAGGACTTCAGCGGACCTCTTTAAGGATGCCTTTGCCCATAAGACTAGACCTTTCCCTGCTCTGTTATGTCCCAGGCTATACCTCCAAACTTGCCTTTATTTTTTCCCCGCTTTGGGGTTGGCCAGAAGGAAGAGGAGTTTGGGCAGATGCCCTCTGGAGGTTGTTGAAGCCCTTTGGAGACAGTGTTTGGACCAGGCAGGAGGAGACCCTGGCGTGGTATTCAGGATGTCAGTGTGGCTGGCTTGTCTTCTGAACTTCCAGGAGAAGATGGGGCTTGCACAAACCCCCACTCTACCCCTTATCTTACTGTACAACCTGGCTGAGCCTTCTCTTTTCTTTCCTCCGCCTTGCAGCTGCTCCTGGCTGACTTATGTCAGAGGAGAAGCTGCTGATATATGGCTACATTTAGGGATTAATTCAGCAGGAATGTTCACTTCTCAGCAATCCAGTTAAATGTTCTTAGTCCTGCCTTTTGGCTCTTTTTTTCCCCCTAAGTATATTTCAACTTCCTGAGATTTCTCTGGCATGAAGAAACCAGAGCTTTGACATCAGGACTTTGCTCTTGTGAAATCTCTCCCCTTGCCAATCGGGAAACAGATTGGACATGACAGCTAGCTGACAACAGCATCCTGGCTTCTCCCCTTCCTCCTGTGACCCCTCTATGCCCTGGCACAAGGACACAAGGACAGCAATGGCTCAGAACTGGTGCAGACTGCCTCCTAGCAAAAACAAAGGCTCCCAGGAGGTGCTGAGCAAGCCCCACTCCCTGCTGGCAGGAGGTGTTTCTGTGGCGAGAACGTCTGTCCCCTTGTGCACTTGGGGCATGTGAGCCGGCTGGTGTAATGGGATGTGACAGGGAGAGGGTCCAGCGTGGGGAGCTGGTGCAGAGCTCAGGGCTGTTCAGACGTGGGGGGCTCGCAGAGCTGCCGATAGAGCTGCCCCTCTGGGCACTTGGCTTTTCTCCTCCAAGGAGGAGACCCTTCTGGGCACTTGGCTTTTCTTTCTTTTATTATTATTCAGGAGAAGAGCCAGGAGCTGTAAAAATGTGGGCTCTGAACTCAGTCCTCATGAAAAGCTCAATAACCATGATCTTTCTGAAACAGCATGGATGTGAGCAAGAACTCTGAAGTCAGCCTGGGTTCAGAATCCAGACCCACAACTTCCTGGCTGTGGGACTTTAGACAAGTTGCTTGACCTCTCTTGTCTTTAACACAGGGCTGAAAAATAATACCTATTTGAACCATGGTAATTGGCAGTAGGAAAGTGTTTAACAGAGAACTGTTGAACGAATGGATATGAAACGCATCAGGTAGGCCTGGTGTAGAGCAAGCATTCGTACATGTTAGCAGTTCATGTATTCAATGCCTGTGCCAGTAGGTGATCTTCATCTTTCCAGAGTTATGTGATCTCATTATTTGCACTTTATAGGTGAGAAAACTGAAGCTCACACAGGTTAAAATACTCACCCAACATCACGCATTGAGGAAGTTGAAGAGTTGAGACTCAAACCTGCATCTGAATCCTCTAGTTTCAGGTCTCAGCTGAGGATCAGAAAAGAGCCCTATCTGGAGCAATCTGCCAGAGTTCACTTGCATTGTGGTCTGGAGCCAAAAAGAGTGAATCTGATGCTTCACCCTTTTCCGGGGTCTGGCTATGATGTTGGCGTCTACCTCTGTCTGCCTTGTCAGCTACCCTTGGAGGGCCCTTTCTGGACATGTATCTCCTTATTGATTCTTAAGGCAAATTGGAACACCGTGACTTGGGAATTCACTTGCAGAAACTTGTTCTGGCCAGGCGTTTCATGTAGGGACAGGACAAGCCTTCCTTTTAAGAGGGATGCTCTTGTAAAGTTATAGCACTTCTGCAGCTTCTCTCCCCAGAGTCCCCCATTCCTCCTCTACCTCCTCACAAGTGCTCTGTGACTGAGTCTCATGTCTGGCTTTCAACCTGCTTTGGCATTGAGCTGTGTGGAAGCCTTTTGTGACGGGGGACGGCCTCGGCCTCGTTCCAGAGTAGCCGGCAGTTGGGACAGCTGCAAGGGAGGATCCGGAGGCTTCTGTCTAGTGCCCACTGAGGCCGGATCTGGCCAGGGCTGTCCCGGAGGTTGGCGCAGCCTGAACTGTGGAATAGCTAGAGCTTGGTTAGAGATGCTGGCAGAAGACTAGTGCCTTTTAGTTGAGCCTCGTTTCCCCTTTCGCCTTTCTTTCCCGGCGGTGCTGGAATGGTAGAAGATGCATTCATTATGACTGATGGATGCATCTTCGCCAGGTTCTCAGATGTGTCCTCACTGCTGGAACTACTCACGGGAGGGCACACCCAGTGCGAATGCTTTCCTTGGTGCCGCGGCCCCCCTCCTGTCTCCTCCCTCCCTGTCCCTCCAAGCTTCCGTGACGTCAGCTAGGAGGTGACCGGTGTCTGCTCTGCCTGCAGGCTCCCAGGCAGGGAACGCAGCTCTGGCTCCGCGGCACAGTTGATTTTCAACTCTCAGATGATCCAGCCTGCTCTTTTTCACTTCCCCTGTGGACCCTGGAGTCTCACCTGCCATACGCGTTCTCAGCGGCTGTAATTGGGCGGGGGAGTGTGTGTGCAAATGTTGGCGCTTTTTGCTTCACAGACCATTGCTTCCCTGTGTCTTCATACCTTGGTGTCTTATTCCTATGGTGATGATGGCGATGCTGCAGCCCACATAGGTTGGGAAGATAACTCATTTGCAGCTCCAGTGTGCTATTTCAGGAAAAGCAGAATTGGGGAGCCCAGGGGAGCCCCCAGGTTGCTTGGGCATGGATGTGACCAGAGTATTGAGGGGCTTAGAGGAAGATCGCCGGCTGCTGCTCAGTGTAGGCCTCACTGTGTGGCTGCAGATGGTGGGCAGGACAACTCCAACCTGTACTTCCGCACCGGAGACGAACCTGACCGCTGCTCCATCTCTCCTCAGGTATGGCTCTCACTCCGTGAAGGAAGATGCCGCCGGGAGGGGCGCCCGTTGTGATGAACGCTCCCTGGAACTGCGAAGGGCTGCTTGCCGCGCAGCGTTTGCGGTGATTTATGGGAGCCGGGGGCTGCCAGGGAGGGATGTGGATGTTATCAGCTCGGTGGATTAAATGCCCATTTACATCGTTATTGACATATAAATTATCCGTGCCAAAGAGACAGAGAGCAAAAGGCTTTCTGGGGCAGTAATGTGGCACGCGCCCCGGGATATGGACCCTCCTTTGCCTAAATCTGTCCTTTGGGCGCTCGGGAACTGAATCTCAGACCGGCAGTAAAAAGTAGAGTCCCTGTTCTCACGATGTCAGTGGCAGCTGCCCTCAGTGCTACAGCGGCGGTGGAGAGTGAGAGTGCTGAGTGGCTTCAAAGACGACAGCAAGACCTTTGAAGAGGTAGCGCCGATTGCCTTGGTTGGTACATGTACATGCATCACTTTTGCCTGGGTTATTTGGTTCTTCTGTGGATTTGGATGCGACACTGAAGAAGAGCAGGGATTCTATGTCTGGGAAATGGAATCGATTTCCGAGTCCAGTCAACAGCAGAGAAGAAAGCCGGTTACCCACGGACTGGAAGATCAAAAGAGGGTAAGTGGCAAAACTTTGTCTGTTGCTTGGTTCATGGTGCCGGAATTGCTAGATGTGATTCAGAGAACTCAGGTGGTCATCAGAAGTTTGTTGTTCACTGATGAGGTTTGTCTGTCTCTCTGTGGTTGAAGAGGAGGTGTGGTGGTTTAGGATTTGTCATGACCTAGTCCTAGGTTTTCTGCTTGACTTGTGGTTAAAGGGAAGGAGAGAGAAAAGGAAAATATAATGTAATTCTAGGATACAGAAGGGCAAAGATTCGTAAGCTTTCGCTAGAGAAGTTAACAAAAACTGTTGGTGTTCTGGGAGTCAAATCTGAACTAATTTTTGCAGTGGCCCCTTTGGGCTTCACACACTTTTAGCACTTTTGGGAAATGTTGCTTTTGATGGTGGCGGCTTTGTTTGAGGTATTCTCTGTGTGGTCTGCCGGCTCCTGTGTTTATGGATCAAAAACATATCCTACTGCATGCGATGACCTCATCTATGAGAATGTCACAGCTTTTGAAAATGGCCCATTGAGCGCAAGTCATTTGCTGTCATCCGACTGAAAGCCACGGTCACTCAGGACCCGTGTCTACCAGTTAAAGTTCAACTTGTCTTTAAAAGCCAGACACGTCGGGGCACAGTATTGAGTAGCTGCTTGGCTGGGAAGGAGGCGGGAGCTGTAGGCCTTCCTTGCCGGAGCGTGGCTACAACCAGGGGCTGGCAAGGGTTAGCATATAAGAGCACCATCAGGGTCTGTGTTCATGTGAAAATAATTTCTGTTCTTTCCTTTGAAGTACTGTGGATGGTAGAAAAACTTCTGGTGCTCTTTGAGTGTGGATATCTTATCTTCTTGTGAGTTTCAAAGATTGACTGTTTCTGGTGTGAAATAGACATGGAGGTGAAAACTGGCTTTCCAACTCTTCCCTGTAAGTTCAGCAGTGTGTGTGTTTGTGTGTATATGTGTGTGCATGTAGGAGAAAAAGATTTATGTTGGGTTTTACTCTGACTTTCAAATGGTTAAATAAATTGAAATATGTTTCAAAACCAGAGATACTGACTCTATTCCTGAAAAACAAAGCAAAACAGAAACTGCACTCAGGATAATTCATGGAGAATGCCCATTATCTCAGGCACCAAACTAAGTGAGATTTATTTTTTGGTGTTTGATTTATTAAGTGTATAGCCTGCTAGACCTTCTGCTCCTATTTCTGCAGGAGCTTTCAGAGAGAGAGAAGGAAAATAGATAACCATTGTGAACAGAACCCAGGACTGACTGCATTTGACTAAGTATTAGCCAACTTTGGTATCCAGACACTTGGCGGAGGAACATTTGGGACCTCTGACACTGCAGGAAATTTTAATTGGGCTGGTACACTGAGATAATATGCAATTATGATGGCTTCTCCTTGGCTAGGTGTAGCTGTCTGCATTTCCCATCTGTTCCTGGCTCTGGCTGTGTTGGGTCCACATGTACGATGGAGCCTCTGGAAGTAGCATATAACCCCAAGTGAGGCTCTGCGGCAGCTGGGGTAACATCAATTGGTCATGCTCAGCTGACACTCATTTTAACTTGAACTCTAGCCGTCATGGTGATTATTAAATTTATAATGATATATGTAAGATCCATTTTAATGACTCTCCATGCTTGGGTGAGCTCTCACTTGTGCTGGCAAAATAAGACTTAATAGAGTATTACATTTCATTTTCTACTGCATTTTCTGGGCTGTGGTTGCAACTTTGCTTAGAAAGAATTGTATTGTTTTCCCTGATAGGCATTGTGATTGAATTCCATATTGCTCAAATGCAAGTCTGGGCTTCTGGAAGTACCGCCCCTGCAGCGGCTTCTGTTGGCAGCACTGGCCTCTGTTGGTGTGTGCATGTGTGTGTTTGTGGGCAAACACACACCCCATTTGCGTCAAGTGTGAAGCTAAACAAGCCTCCCAGCGTGCAGCCTGGAATGTCTTGTCCAGGAGCTGAAAGGCGACTCTCCAGTGTTTTGGCTCAGACACCTCGAGTGAACTGCGAGCTCCTCTTCAGGGGGAATTGGCTGAGAATCCAACAAAGGCACCATCTAGGCATCTGCTGGGAGCTGGGAGGTCTCCACCAGCAGGCTGGAGTTACCAAGTGTTTGCTGGCATCAGATCCTCTTGACACTGCTGTGTGTGTGTGTGTGTGTGTGTGTGTGTGTGTGTGTAAGAGAGAGAGAGAGAGAGAGAGAGAGAGAGAGAGAGAGAGAGAGAGAGAGAGAGATTGATTCAGGGGAGGACAATGGTGGGACAAAGCAAAGGCTTGGCTTCAATTTTTCTGTATTCCTGACTGACCCGAGCAGCAAAAACTACCTCTCGTGTATCTGGTTGTAGCTTGGCCTTTCTTTGGAATTTCATATGGATGGAGCAGGTTGTTCAGGGCTCATCTGGGATCTGGCTGTTTGGGGTATCTGGATGTGCTTTGTGCACTGAGGGGTGCCATGTGTTTTAAAACCAGAAGCTGGATTCAGATGCCAGGGGTATTATATGCTAGCTGTGTGGTCCTGGCAGAGCTACTTAACCTCTCTGATTTTCACAATCTACATTTCTGACATAAATACAGAGACACTGTAAGATTAAATGAAATAAAGCTGATAAAGAGCTTGATGCTTCTTAAACATTAAGGAATGTTCTATATATCCTTGGGCTAGGTTGCAATGTCAGATGACTCTTTTTACTTAAAGGGCTGCGTGTGATTTTGTTTAAAATACTCAAGTAATACATGTTACATATTCAAACATTACAGAAAAATACAGAATATAAATTCCCCCTTTCCTCCAATTCTATCCAGCAGCGAAAGTTATTAAGTTTGGTTTATATCATTCCTGAGCAGTTTTTTATTTATCTATTTGTTTTCTGTGTGTGTGTTTCTTAATAAAATAGAATCATTTATGTACCTATTTTAAGAAACTTGCTCTCTTTTTACTTAATATAGTGTAGATATTTGCCTGAATCATTACATACGTACCGCATGCCTTTTAATGATGGAATAAAGCTCCACTCTAAAATGCAGCATTTATATAACTCATCCCATGTAGACATACAGTTAAGAAGCTTCTAAATCTTTGCTTCTGGCTCTGTGATTCTGTGATCTGGGTTTTTTGTTTGTTTGTTTTTTGTTTTTGTCTCATGAAGCCCCATATTCTATTCAACAAATATTTGTGACGTGCTTCATGTGCCGGCACTGTTCTAAGAGCTACTATACACTAGACGGCTGAGAGTTCTTTCCTGACACTTGCAGTGTGGGCCGGTGCTCTCCAATGTAACTTCCTCCAAGGGTGGGATCTTTCTCTTTGGGCACCATACATTCAGTAGCCACTAGCCGCGTCTGCCCATGGAACACCTGAAATGGGACAAGCGTGATGGAAGACATGCATTTTAAATTTCATTTAGTTTGAATTAACTTAAACCTGAACAGTCACGTGTGGTTAGTGGCTACCATGTAGCACAGTGCATCTCTGAACAGCAAGTAACAGGCGAATAGTGACATCATGTATATGCCAACTATGGCCTATGCCGTAAAGAAAATAAATAGGCAAAATGGCGCCGTGAGGGGAGCAAATTCCATTTTTAGGATTATTTTAATTTCCTTTATAATGGAAGTATAATTTAGAGCTAATAAAGTTCATGCTTCTTAAGTTTACCCATCAGTGGACTTTTATACCTGTCTACACCTGGGCAGTCAGTCGCCACAAAAATCAACATATAGAACATCTCTTGCCTCGGGAGGGCGGGATCAGCTGGGTGTAGGAGGCAGCCTTCCTGAGGAGGTTTCTTCCAAGCAGAGGCCTCGAAGAGGGAAGCACTGGCCCTAAGACGATGAGGAGGTGGACTCTCCCAGGAAGGTGCCTGCTTGCACCCTGCACCGGGCGTAGGTGCTATGCAGAGCTCTACTACAACCCATCACTGCACCTTTGATGACTTATCTCGGTGCCACTGTGGATGTCAGGTCCCTCCGCTTTCCTGGCACATTCAAATCTCTGCTGGAGTCAGAAAAAAGCCAGAGAGGCAGAGGGCTGCACCACGGAGAGAAATTCAGCCAGTTAAGTATCATCAGGCGCTCTGAGAACCCTCTTAGCTACTGTAGCTGGGAGAAGTAAAATTTCCCTGGCAGACGCCTATTGATCAGTCCGGGGAATGACTTTTTGATTGATTTTTCTCCACTCCTCCTTAGAAGTTTGTCCTTCACAGACAGAGCTTTCCCACAGAGGATGAACATTATGAAATAAGAATTGTTCAGGGTTTTTTTTTTTTTTTTAAAGATGCTTGGTGACCGAGTGGTGACAATGAGAGTTCAGTGTGAATCCTGGCTGTCAGCTTCTCGGTATGAAGGCTTCCTAGAGCCAGTGGTGAAAATGACTTTGGAGACGGTGAACTTGAGCTTTGTGTAATTAAAATTTCCAGGGTTGGCTGAGTTGCTCTGGATTGCCAAATCCTGCCCTTCCAAGGGGGACGGGGTGTCATACTTGCCCTTTCAGCTTCTCTTCTTCATATGTTTCAGCAGCATCCACACTTCGCTGTCTCTTGTGGCTGTGGTTTGGAATCATTCGACTTTCGCGTCCAGCACAGTGAGTCCGCTGCTTATTCACCCATCGAGAACTCGCTGGCATCTGTCTCTTCTGTTCTCACTTGTGCCGCCCTGCTCTCAGGCCTCGGAGTTCAGGTGTCACGGCCTCCTGGGTCTCCTCTTCTCCTTTTTCTTGCTTCAGTGCCATGTCGGTCTTATTTACCCATTTAATTGACGCAAAAGTTGTGGTTAAGACTTAAACGTTTAGATCCACAACTTATATCATCTGCCAGACTCCAGGATCTCACTGTCATTTCACCTCCCACTAGGTTAATATGTTTAAATTTAAAACTGATTTTACTTTTGGAATATTTTCAACTTCTTTGTAGTCATGCATGAGTGTGCATGCAAAATCATCCAGATGGATGCACACACACATACACACACACACACACACACACACACACACACACACACACACCAGAGAGGAGCTGAGTGTCAGTTCCTTGGCCTGGGCTGGGGTGCTGCCGCCGCCTGTTTGGAGGAGGAGGAAGCAGCAGTTGTACATTAATCTGCCTCCTGACGGGTCCCTGCCCAGCCGTCACACACGGGGGGCGGATGTTACCCAAGAGTGTGGGAGCTGGACACTGAGGACACGCTGCAGCACTTTTCGTACATCACGAAAGAAGGGTGGGAAGAGCCTGTAGCCAGATACAACTTGCTCAGGTACAGGGCATGGGAGAGGGTGGCAGAGCAGTCAGGCCAGTTCCCTCCCCCTATTTCAGTAGAATACGAGAGCACACGGATTAATCATCATTCTTTCATTCATTCCACACTGATCGATGGAGTACCTGCTGTGTGCTGGCCAACCAGAGTATACGGCACCGTGATGATAAACTTAGACTCTTATCTCTTGGCAGCTGCAGTGTCTTGGGCGTGGTGGGTCAGTTCAACCCACAGTGACAGTGATATCAGTTAGGAATCTCTCTGGTCTAGGGAGGGCAGTGTCCTTGAGGAGGGGGAACTTGAGTTGTGCCTGGAAGGGGCCCAGTGAGGAGCCCGCTGGAGGGAGGACCAAATAAGCAGCTCTCTGGGGAATGGACGTGGCCTTGGTGAGCTTGCAGCCAGGGTGGGTGCTGGCTGTTATGGATGGAATCATGTCCTCTGCAAAAGCCATGTATTGAAACTCTGACCCCAAGTGTCACTGTGTCTTTGGACATAGAGGTCTTTACAGAGAAAATTAAGGTCCAATAAGATCATGATCCAATATACGAGTCATAATCCACCATATGGGCCCTAATTCAGATAACTAGAGTCCCTATAACAGCGACGGTGAACCTTTTTGAGATGAGTGCCCAAACTGCAACCCAAAACACAAAATGGCAACACTTCAATTAAACCCGAATACTGAGGTTTTAGTTTAGAAAAAAATCACTCGTGCATTAACATCTTTTGTCCTAAAAACAACATGCATGCCAGAGGCTCACCACTGTTGTCTTATACGAAGAGGAGAACATACCCAGCATGTGTGGGCCTGAGGAAAGGCTGTGTGAGGGTGTAACTAGGAGGCTGATGTCCACACACCAAGGAGAGAAGCCCAAGGAGAACGCATCCCTGCCGACACAGCCGTCTTGTCCTGCCAGCCTCTAGGTCTGTGAGACAGGACATTTCTGCTGGTTAAGCTGCCCAGCCTGTGGACTTTTGTTAGAGCAGCTGGAGCAAACTAATACACAGGTGAACGTTGGAGAGTTGGTTTAAAGTAGTTTGCCCACAGCAGCCTGGCCTGAAAGCTCCTTGAGGTAACACGGTGGGTCTGATCTATACCACCCAATGATCTGGGGTCACAGGCTCCTGGTAGGAGGCCACATCCGGGATCTAGGCATTTGGGATTGTATCTGTCCAGCACCTCCTGGACGCACCTTGACCTGTACGTGTCACAGGAGAGCAGCTGATGCTGTGTGCATTTGGCTGACAAGGGACACGAGGCGTGGGCAGGTAAGAGACTTGCGCAAGGTGGCACAGCTGGTTGATAACCGGAAGAGGGTGCAGCTCTCTGGTCCTTTTGTCTTCCAGTTTAGGGTTGCTTTCCAGGGAATGAAATGGCCTTCTTTTAGCCTAATTTTCAATAGGGAAGAACACCCACATTTCTTTTTATCTTTTTTTTTCACCTGATTTTAAATATACTACAAAAATTTGGGTAATTTTAGTCTTCAAAGGAAGTAGAAGTTGAAGAACAATCCAGCACCTTGTGCGTGGCCACTCTGCATTTATCTGAAAGACTTGCATAAGCTGCATGAGGATAGCTCTGGGCATTAGCAGCTGAACTTCCTCTAGCCTTCCAGCTCTGTCCTGCAGCGGCTTCCAGGAGCCAGGTCACTGAGTCCTTGCCCCAAAGGAGGGGGGATCTGATGATAAGAAGCAGTATGCAGTGCGAGCTCTCCCCCTGGATCCAGGGTTGGCGTATTTGTCAAAACCCTTTATTTACCTGCTCCCTTTAGACATCACTTTATCCTGTTAATCAGTACAGCTTCATCATACTATTCTTTAGCTCTGTTTTACCACACATTCATCTTAAACTATCTATGATCTTCGTTTTCTCTGTTTTTTTGTGGTACTTAGAATTGAACCGGGGATCTTTACACTGAGCTACATCCCAGCTCGCTTGCTCTCAGCCTGGGCTCAAACTTGTGATCCTCCTGCCTCAGCCCTCCAGTGTGCTGGGATTGCAGGTGTGTGCCACTGTGCCTAGCTAGAGTATAGTTTTAAACTGGAGGGGAAAGAGTGACAGTGTTAGCTAATTTGTTTGACATTTCTTAAGCCTGCAACATTAGGACTTTATTATGTTGGGTAATTTATTTAACTGTTTTAGTCTCTGCATCTTCATGAAAAACATTAGGAAGCTAAAAAAGAAACCTCTAGTAAGATTATGAGGTATTACACACCTGAAGTATTTAAAACAACACTTAGCATACAATTAAACATTAAATAATATCTATTTTAATTTTCATGCCTTTCTTTGTTTGGCAGAATCCTTATAAGTGGCATATTTGGAGATTAAAATGGGGCTGGGACTCTTGGACTACTGCTGGTTCATTTGGGTTTACTTTTTTAAAAATATATTTTATTTTAATGGTACATTTTAGGTGTATGTAGTGATTCATCATAGGGGTTTTTTAAATTTATTACATTTTAATGGTTGGGTTTACTTTTTTAGTTAACTGGAGGTCACATTAAAATTCCTTGTAGGTAAAACTTCTGTTACTGCACATCTTCCTGGAAGGAAGTCTGCTTTTCTTCTTCAGTTGGTGGAAGTCTCCAGATCTTTCTTTATGTAACTTTCCTGTAGGAGCTGCCTTGACCTCATCATTCTGCACATTGAATTATAATTTGCAGGACTCTGGCATGTAGAAAGTAGACTAAACCTTTTGTGTGAGTCTAAGACATCCCTTGCAAGTTGCTTTTTGATGTGAAAGTGTTTGGTGAATTCCATGCATTACACCTCGTGGCATCCATCCCTTAAAGCCCTAGCGCGCAGCACCAGGGAAGGGGTCAGGGGACCTGGTTACCTAGAGGGGAGTACCAATTAACCACGGTTTTCCAAAACCCGTTCTAGTTTACTTTGCTTCTAAAGCTCAGATCAGATTCTCCATGCCTGGGGTTTGAATCAAAATAATGACGTCTCTGATGCCTATCCTCAGGGCATTAATTTTTAATCTTCCTTCTCTTTGGGATAATTAGAAAGAGAGGGATGTGTAGGTTGGGAAAAGAAAGGGGAGGAGATATGGTTGGCAGAGTCGGAGTGGATGTTTTTACAAAGATGGGCCTTTCTTTGAGTTTCCCTGGGTCCATGGTGATGGATGACCTGGGAGGTCATTTCATTGGTGTCTGTGTAGGCTGCTCATTTAGAGGTGACATAAGAGGCCGTACCCCAAAAGGGAGACACAGAATGAATCAGTGCAAACCATGCCCTTACATGTTGCCAGCACAGTGGGACAAATAGTGCAGGCAGGGAATGAGGAGTCTCCGTGTCTGAGAATGTTCTGGAATGTTCACAGAACCTTCTGAAGGGGAGAAGTGTGACGGAAGGCACTGGTTTAGAAATGCCCGGGCTCACCCTGAACAGGGCGGGTGTGGTGTTGGGCTGCTGGTGTTGTTCTTCCAGGTGACCCTTCTAGAAATGGGAATGCCATTCAGGAAACAGCTCTGAGGGCAGAGAAGCCGGCTAGGGTGGGTTCTGGGAGTGTTCGCTGGGATGCAGAAGGAAGTAGCTCAGTGATTCCTCTGCCTCGCTTGGAGCATCAGCTCCTGTCCCTTCTTCCCAACACTCTTCGGGGCTGCTACTCGGAGTTTCCTCCTCTTCCTGCTCAGCTAAAAGGCTGCTGTGGTTTAGGTCTAAACTGTCCCCCAAAGCCTCATGAGCTCGTTGGCGGGGCTTTTGGAAGGTGATTGGCTTGTGGGGTTTATAGCAGGCCTGTTGTTAGGAGGTAGGGTCCAGCTGTCACCAGTGGGTCACTGAGGGCGTGGCCTGGAAGGGTCGGTCTCCCTCCCCGGCTCCTCCCTGCACACCTCTGCTTCCTGTATACCCCACCAGGAGCGGCTCTCCCCCACCGTGGCCTGCCCACTGTGGACTGAAGCCTCCATGCGCTGGGAGCCAGAAGAAATCTTCCTCTTCTCAGCTGCGCCTCTTGGGTGTTTTGTCCCAGTGACGAGGAAAGTGGCTAAGCCAAAGGCTGACCCTCATTACACCAGCCCGTTATCACCACCTGGCTCTTCCAGTCTCTCTGTCCACTGAGAAACTGGTTCTCTGTTCCTGGTTCAGAGCCCGGAGAACATCTGATTTTCCCATTTCATTTTTTCAGGGCTAGAGGTGTGCTGACTTTCTCCTGTGCCAAATTTTGGTCAGGCTTCTCTGTGCCACCTTTAGCCAGACCTCAGCCTTGGCCTCATCCTGACTTTGGCCTGTCCAGCCCAGTCTTAGCAGGAGGCCTGCTGTCAGAGGATGCAAATTTGCCCACCCTGGATGTCTGACAAGTTTCTCTCCCACCTTTGAGGTATAATCTTTGACTTGGCATTAGCAAGAATCATCCTATCATTGTCTCTTTTTAGTAATTTTCTTCCCATGGACCCTCTCATGTTGCTTCGTGGTTATAAATCCCCAGCTGTCTTTGCTGTTTTCAGGGTCAATCTGGATCGCTCTTCCCTACTGCCATAGTCTAGAATAAAGTCTTCCTGTTTTGACAAGTATCAGAGTGTTTACATTTTTTAAACAAAGCACATCCAGAGCGATATGCCAGCCTTTGATAGGCCGGTCTTGAGTTCTGGATCTGTCCCTGGCCAGTCAGCCGTGACCAGTGTGAGACAGGCTGGTGTGGTATAGATCCTGGCCTTTGGGGGTGGATTAGTCCAGATGGAGCCATGTGTGGGCAGGCAGCTTTTGGCATCCTGATTTCATTGGGCACAATTTGATAGGAGGGAGAGAAAAGCCTGAGGAGCTGGAGGCCGACTCTGCCCTCTGGGATGAGTGGTCCAGTGAGTACTGCGATCTTCTAGGGAATGTTTGTCTTCCATGCTGGATTATCCCTGGCTTCCCAGAGCTCACCTTTAATGGGGCAACCAGGCATCACAGGAATAATTAAACAAATATCTGGCAATTAGAGGAGTCTGGATTTCAATCCCCACCTTAGCATCTTCTGGCTTTTTGATCATGGGAAGGTTGCTTAGCATCTCTGAAACTCATTGCCTCACCTACAAAATGGCGCTATCAATCATTTCTAATAGTCGAGTGATTTTAAGTGCGATGATGGATGTATAATACTTAGCACAACACCTGGTGTATCATGTTGGTGCTGATCAAAAGTGAATTCTTCTTTATCTGCTTTGAGCTCATGTAGAACCCTGGTGAATTGTATTTTGTTATTGAGGTCTTAGTGGATGTACTTTGGACCCACTATTCCTTGTCTTTAGAAATTGAGAACATTCTCGCTGGATGTGGACCTGGTTCCCATATCCAGTCTGTTACCTACCAGAGTAATAGCTACTACTGGGTGGATCACTGGTGTGAAATTCTTTGACTCCTGGGGCTGGGACTTTGGGCGTGGGTCTTGTTTAGGGAGAAACTTCTGCTTGGAAGGCAGGGCAAGTTCCCAGCTGCAAAGCGGCTTCTTCTGATGCCTACCACCCTCCTGAAGCCATTCTGCCAAGCCCAGGGAGCCAACTCTGTGCAGATAGGAATCAGGGGCTTGACAACATGAGTGGTGGCTGTGGGACTCGCTCCTTCTGTAGCCATCAATCACTGGCAGGGCTGGGATGGGGCAGCGGAGGGGGAAACTGCAAATAAGCAGTTTGCATTACTAGAACCACATGAAGCCCTTTGCTGATGGTAATTGAAAAACATCTAATTTCTACTGTGTCCCCGGAGTATCTTTGCATTCGGATTCCTATGGAGTCCCCAAATCTTGTCATCACAGTTGAGGAGGCAGAAGGGATTTGCCTGCCAGAGTTGAGTTGTAAGGTGTCCGGTGGCCCAGGAATGAGGCCCAACTATCACTATTCCTGGCTGGATTGGTGAGGGTGGGTGGGGGGTGGGGGGAGGATGGACTGGCTCTTGCTTTGGCCTGTGACACACGTGCAGGCAGCCCATTGCCACCTTCAGTCCTCACTTCCACAGCATGCAAGAGGGTCTACCGTTCCCACTTTACAGATAGAGAAATAAAGGTGTGGAGAAGTCCGATGACTTTCCAGTGATTCCAAAAGCTGGATGCGGTCGACCTGTGTCTGGAAGCCAGCTCTGTGTGATTACCCTCCTGTGCTGGGAACTGAACCCAGGGATGCTCTACTCCTGAGCTACATCCCCAGCCCTTTTTATTTTTTATTTTGAGACAGAGAGTCCCTAAATTGCCCAGCCAAGACTTAAAGCTCTGATTCTTCTGCCTCAGCTTCCGAGTGATGGGATTACAGGTGTGCACCACTACACCCAGCTTCTTGTGCCTTTAAAAAAAACTCGCACACCTTTATCAAACTTTAATATGTTAACTGACCTGGTTTCTTTCACATTATTATTATTTTATGTCTGTCTTCAAATTGACCCACTTTTTAAAAATTTAGCCTTGTCACAGGAATGATATCAATGAAATCCTGGTTTGATGTGATACTCATTTTGCTTCCTAAGACCTATTAAAATAAAATGATAGTCATGTCTTTTTGGAAGGTTCATTGAGATACCACCCAACCTGACAAGGTACACTACCAGTGTGCTTAGATTTCAGTGTGGGAAACACTGCTCTACTGCATAAGTAACAGAAGCCCGGTGACTATAACAACATCTTCTACTACTGAGCATCAGCGTGTGCCAAGCACTGTGTAAAGCATCGTGGTGCAGAGAACACGGACTCTGGTTAGATCTGGGTTTGAAATTCAAATCTGCCACCTTTTCAACTTGTGACCTTAAACAACTTAGTTATCCTTTCTGTTCCTCAGTTTTCTCATCTAAAAAATGGGGATAATAATAGTACAGTATCTACCTTCTAGCATTGTTTCAAGAATTAAACAAGTTAATAATACCACTTAGAAAAGCGCCTGGCACATATTAAGTGTGATGTAAGTATTAGCTCGCATCCATCCATCCATCTGTCACCCTCTCACCTGACAGTTGGTTACTGTCTGAACACAGCTTGCGTACCAGTCCCAGTTCTGTAATCTTTGCAATGATCTGGCGATATGGGTGTTATTATTAGTCTCATCTTACAAGCGAGAAACCTTAGTGGAGTCGTTTCCCCAAGGTCTCTGGGCTAACACACAGTGGCACCAGACTCACACCTGCTGGAGTGAAGCTCCACTGCCATGACCCGTCTCTACCTACGGAGCCCTTCCGGCACCAGACACGTGGGCTTTTCTCCTCCTGTGTTGACCTGCTCGTGGGCATCGGCTGAATGTCTCGCAGTGCTGACACTATCAACTTGGCTTCTCAAGCTAAGGGCTCAGTCCCACAAGACTGCCGCATTTCAGGGGCCAGTCATGAGTCAGGCTATCAGTTAGGGGCTCCACAAGCACCTCCTTGGTTTTGAGCTTTTGCCAGAACGGCTCCAGAACTCGGAAAGACAGTTTAGTTAGTATCGCCAGCTTATTATAAAGAGTACAACTCAGCCGAGTGGAAGAAATGCAGAGGGCAAGGCAGATGGGAGGGAGCACGGCTCCTATTCCCGCTCCGGGTGCACAAGCACCTCACAGTGCTCCCCAGACTGGAGGCTCTTCCAACCGCGCTGTTATGGGGCTTATGAGGTTCCATCACAAACTCCTCCCGTCCCTTCCCCAGGGGGCAGGAAGTGGGGCTGAAAGTTCCAGCCCTCTAGTCAATCGTGTGATTGCTCCTGTGGAACCAGCTCCTATCCAGAAGCTGTCTAGGGGCCACCAAAAAGAGTGACCTCACGATCAAACAGTAAAGCATAATAACAAATACCAGACAACAAAATACGAACAACTAGCAAAAATAATAAATGACAAAAGACACTCTTCTAGCCTTCATCGCTTAGGAAATTGCAAGCATTTTAGAATCTTGACCCAGATACGAGGGACAGAGACCAAATCTAGATTGCTTGTTACGCGGCTGTATCACTGAAGCTAGAGCTGATGTTCTTATCTTGTCTCCAATTCCTGCTTCCCTACGCAAAGAAGGCTACTTGCTGATAGAGGGTCACCCATCCGTGTGTTCCCAGACGCACAACCAGGCTTCAGTCTCTTGAACCAGCTGAGCCTTGGGTGGCTTTCAGAAAGCAACTGGTGTCACCTGTCTGTCCCCACTCTCCAAATTTGATTTTAGTTCCAGGTGAACTGGTGTTGAGTTCCTGTAGCTTGTCACAGTGTCTTCCCGCCTCCCTGCTGTGTCTGCTCAGAGCCTGGGGGCCCCTGCACACAGGGAGAGGTCAGCCTTTATTGGGAGACAGAACCACACATGACCTGGGACAGACAGACACACTGTAAGAGTGCAACCACCAGATCCACGCAGGAGCATCATGTGTTTCAAGTTTCAGGAGTTAAGGGCTTGTTTTTGATCATATAAAGTAGTGGTTTGCTTTACAGGCACTGCCACCAGGGAATTCTTTTGGTCAGAGGACTTTACAAGGAACTGTCACCTCTTGTCATTTTTCACGAATTTGTTCTCTGGGAAAAGGTACGTTTACCCAGGCAACAATAATTTTGGCTTTTCTTTTCCCCCTTCGCAGGAAGACCTCTGGGCAAAATGTTGTTATTCCTAGTACCTGACTTCTTCCTGAGTGCAAGAAATTCATGTCTTCCCTTCTTTTGGAAAGAATAAGCCAGAGGTGATTCCAGTGGGGGTAATTTTCCAGATGTGTTCAGAGCCCAAGTTTCATGGCTAAGCAGACGATAGCTTAGTGCTGTCTCAGGCAGGACCCTCTTTCTTGACCAACCACCAAGCAGCCACCTTTGGCCCCTCTTCCAGAGTCATCATCTCTTATTCTTTCTTCTGACTCCTTCCGAGTTTCTTTTGCTTTTTTCCTACCTGACATATGATTTCTTTAAGTCACTTGTAGGTGAAGAGAATCAGCTATGGAGTCAAATTTATGAAAATCCAGACTCAACGACCTTTGGAAAGTCACTTCACCTCTGTGTGCCTCAGCCTCAGCTTCCTTCCTTTTTAAATGGGAAAAAACACAGCTGTCTTGTCCTGGGTTTCACTGGCAGACCTGATGAGAGCTCTGAGTACTGCAGGAGCGTTGGGAGATGGTAGCTATGCGGCAAGCCCAACCAGGCATAGCGATTGTGGTCATTACAGTGCCGTCTTCCCGACCAGACTGTAAGATGCTGGAGGGCAGACTGAGCTTGAGTGTGTCGTCTCTTTTCCAGAGTCAAGAATAGGGCTGAAGTCACAGAAGGCCGCTGTAACTGCTCAGTGAATTTAAAGAAGTTTCAAATGGCACACTTGCCCTTCTATCTGCTTTGTCAGAATGGCGTTTAAATAAATTCAGTGTTTGGCTGAAACTTAGACCCACTTTATGGAGTGTGTGTGCCAGTGATTAAATAAAGACTTTTTTCATAAGTGTTTATCTTCCTGAAGAAATAAGGATCCAGACAGGCCTCGTGCCGTTAGAACTCCTGGTCTTTGGTCTGCTAATACCTCCTGGGAGAAGCTAAGCCCCAAGCGGGAGTGGCCTTTGCTCTGGGTAGGAAGTGAAAGCAGCCTGGTGTTAGAAGCAGTCCGTGCTGGAGAAGTAGGAACAGCTCTGAGAATGGGGAGGTCTTGTGAGAGATGTCAGTAATCGAAATTCTCTCTCATTTCAGCAGCCACTCAGAAGAGCCCCGCCTGGCCCCCTCCCCTGGGGGCTGACCTTTCTCCTGGGCCTGCGGATGGGCCCAGCTGGGGCGAGGAAGGAGCAGTCAGGAGGATCAGGTTACCAGTGGGCATGATGTCAGGTGGCTCCTGGCTCCTAAGAGGCCCGTGCTGGCTGGCACAGAGGCAGCAGCTGTGCCCAGTCAGACCCCTCGCAGGTTTGGAGCTCGGCAAATGGTGGGGGGCTGGAGATGGCCTGCCCTCCTTCCTCCTTCCTGCTCAGTTCTCCCTGCACAGCCGATGTGCAGAGTAGGGGTTCCAGAGCTCCTGGGTGGAGGAAATGTCGGGTGCTGGGTTGCAGAAAGCCATCAGCTCCCCGGGATGGGGCTGCCAGAGCTGCAGGTTAGGACCAGAGCTGGGTCCAAAATCGAATAGATTCCAAGTGAAATTCTGGACCCAGGCCTTTCAATGGAACCATCTACAGGTTGCTTTTTTTTTGAATCTTAGTTTTCCTACCTGCAAAATGATAGACAATTACACTTTTCACGGATTTGGTTTCCTTTAGGTGCTAGTACTTGGGGTTGTCTGAGAGACACTAAAGGGACACAGAGAGTGCTCAGTGAGAGCTGGGGGCAGGGCAGGCCTGTACTGCTTCACTCCACTAAACATTAAAGAGACCACTAGCTAGAGCTAGGCACTGAGGTACAGTAGCTGCTTCATGTCCTGACGGGGCCTGTGTTTGCTTTGCTCTCTTGTCAGGAGCTGGCTTCTTAGGTCTGGTGGATTCCCTTTGATACTTGGGTCTTTAAGCCCAGAGTCAGCAGTGTGCAGACAAGGATCCCCAGGCCCAGAACTGTCACACCCAGAGAGGCAGAAGCAGGATCTGGTCCTCAGTACAGCACCATTTATAACTCCCTGACCCCCAGGATGCTCTCCCAGCCTCTGAGCATTTGGTCACATTGCTTCCTCTGCCAGGAACTGATTCTGCTGTCCTGTTGCCTGCTCTCAGCCTCAGATCAGTAGTTACCTCTCCTGAGGATGCCTGCCTACCCAGCCCCACCCCTTGCTCCCTGGGCCCCTGCACTGACCTCTGGGGTGACATTTGCCACACTGTACTATGGACAGCTGTTTCCCTGTTTCTCCTACTAAACAGTGGGCTTGTCAAGGGCTCAGGCTGTTCTGTTCTCACAACCGGCACACGGTAGGCACTCCAAGGACTGTCCATCCCAGGCTGCAGGAGAGAGAGCAAAGGTCCAGGGCTGGAGGCACCCATGGTGGCGGCTCTTCCCGGAGGGTCCCTGGCTGTGCTGGGCAGGATGGCGGAGGCCTGGCTCATCTGTCTCACAGGCCTGTGCCTCCTTGGGATCTCCTCTGTCCAGGGCCCAGGGAGTGGCCACCTCCACTTTCCTTGGGGGCCCCAGAAAACCTTCCTCAGTGAGGCCCAGAACAGCCCAAGGCACGGGGTCTGTGCTGATGACAGCCCTTGCGTCCCAGTCCTTGGCTGACATCCTTCCAGGGACTGAGTTCCCAGAAGACACGTTAATGGAGACATTACTATATCGCACTCCAGAGCTTAGCATAAATAACCCCAACGTGCATTCATTCATTCATCCACACACATTCATTCAGTACGTTTCCCTTCCATTAGGGCACATAATCACAAAGTGACTGTCTACAACTTTATCACTGGCACGGTCCTGTGTCACTCAGAGCAGGCAATTAGATTTTCCCAAAGGCCAGATTTGGGGGTCAGGAGGGCAGGCGGATGGAGCATTGACAAGTACTCTGATGTCAGCTGTAAAATATGCTGTAGAATCCTGAACTAATATGTCGCCTCCCTGAACACATGTGCCCCCAATGTCCAGTAGCAGGCTTGGGGTCCGACTGCTTCTCCCCTCCCCCAGGGCAGGGACTAGGCAGGGAGACTGAGCAAGGCAGCCACACTCATTTTGTCCCGTATGGAAACAAACATGTTTCCTCCAGGTTCCCTGTTCATCTCTGGGCAAATGGAGAAAGCTGATGAATGGGTGATGGGGCCCAAACTCCTTCCTATCTACTGCGGCAGGATTGTG
The DNA here is from genome assembly GCA_004026905.1 of Hystrix cristata. NCBI lineage: Eukaryota > Metazoa > Chordata > Mammalia > Rodentia > Hystricidae > Hystrix > Hystrix cristata. The sequence continues at coordinate 6,502 of PVJO010011992.1, read as the reverse complement.
AGAGTCATTCCACTACTGCGAGCCTCATTTATTTTGTTATCTGTGTGATGAAGCTGGTAATCTCAGCCCTTCCTCCCTTATAGGGTCTTACAAGGACTGAATGAGGTTGGGGAAGGTGAACAGGATATCAGCAGCTAATGTTCATTGGGCACTCATTACACTCAGGTACTGTTACAGCTTACATTTTATAAATAAAGGAGCTGCATCTCAGAGAAGGTAAGTGCTTTCCACAAAGTCACACAGCAAATAAGTGAGAGAACATGGATTAGTTCTGTGACCCCAGAGCCTTTAACCATTGTACCATATATTGTTCCAGAGTTTAGCTGTGTGGCACTGGACAAACCACTCTCCTCTCTGATCTTCAGTAGTACCATCAGAAAATGGGCGGCGAGGTCAGGATTACTGAGAAAGTCCCTTTCTGCTCCACATTCCTGGTCATATTTTAACAAAGGGCACATACGCTCATCACCGTACAACTCCTGCTTCCTCCAAGTCGGTCTTCTTGGGGCACAGAAGGACCTGACCATTTGCAGGCTGTAGCTAAGAAAGTGTGCTGGACAGGCTAGCAGATTGTAACACACATCGAAATAGCAGAGCAGAGTCTCCTAAGTGGGAAATGGATGTTGTAATACAAAGGCAGTTAGCAAGGTCCTTGGAGGTTTCGGCAGGATGTAATTATGGTTCTTTAAAAAAGGGCTCGCATATGTTTTTGAGCAAACTTAACAGATGCCCGGATGTCATGTCTCTATTCTTTAGGGAATCTAGGATGACTAATTTTCTACAGCAACTTTGCATAGCACGTTGGAACGACCCATTGCAAATCAATTCCTAGGGTGCAGTTTAGTGAAATCTTTCATTGACCATTCAGATGAATAATCTAAAAACCTTGTAAAATGACCACAACTTCATTTCTGCCTGGTCTGCTCTGTGTTAGATAAATAAGACGCATAGTTCTCTCTGTAGTTATTGCTTAATGGGATTCCTTTTAAAGAGAACTCCTTAGCCGGGCCTGTTCACAGGGATGGTGGGTTTTCATGCTGCGTAGTTCAGTTCTGGCACAATATCCTTTGAAAAGTTTTGTGACTTCCTCCAAGATTTTCTTTGCGCTGTGAACCCTAGGGAGATCTAGATAGCTCACTACCATTTTATTGTAGAATTAAATGCACATTGATTCTAAAGAATCAATGCCCAGTTAAGGCAGTTTGGGGCCCATTTTCTCATCCCTGCATACTCTGGAAAGGTTTCTAGGGAACCCATTTCTCTTGAGGCTTTTGAGAATATCGAACAGCCACATCAGGGAATCAGAAAAATAACAAGTCTAATTTCCTTTGGTGGGCACCTTGACATCTCTTTTCTTGCTGGAGCTCTAACCAGCCTGATAAATTTCCAATCAAATCTGCTAAATCAAGTGGTTCCTGTTACTGAGCCCTGGGTTTACTTCTTGGTGCTGGTGCCTTGGCACTAAGAAGGTTCCCTTATAATAATAAATAGTTGAAAATGGTTGAAGACAGAATATCAGCCTGTCCCTTGCTTCTAACCATTCATAACCTTCCATAATTTCCTAGCCATCGACTCGCCTCCTCCCCCACATGCTCTCTGATTGGCCTGTTGCCTACATCCTGTAATCGTGCCAGTCACCCCCGTGACCCTTCCTTTGCAGAGCCCGATTAATAATGTATTCGACACATTTCCTTGTTGCATCAAATACCAATTTGGACTGAATGGGTGAGGGAATGGCTAATGAGGAAACGGTTAGGTCCTCTTGTTGGACAAGCCTTTGCATTTCATTGAGCTGGTCTTGGGAGATGGAGAGGGGAGAGGAACCCTCACACTCAGCTCCCCACACTCAGCTCTTGTGCAGGTGACAGTGTGTTGTGCAATATCTGGTGACTCTGAGCCACGGTGAAGGCCTGTACGATGCGGCTCTCTGGCAGGTGTTTGCCCTCTCCTCAGACATTTCAGCTACATAGTTTGGATCACGTGAGGAATAATTACAATATTGGAGTGGAATGTTTATTTAGGAAGGAAGGAGAGAAGGGAGAGAGAGAATGGTTGTCTCTTTCCTCTCCTACTTTCTTTGTGTCCTGAGATGGCCCGGGAATGTGCTAAGTCAGAGGAGGACTGGCCGAGCCCGGAGCTGTCTGACCACAGAGGAGAACATGGTGCCCAGGCGTGCTGGCTCCCCACCGTGCAGATACATCATTTGCAGTTGCTTTGAAGGCCAGCTTTGCTGACAGTTAGTGTTAAGGGGACACACGCCAGGAGATACGGCTTCCAAGCTTGCACAACAGCAGCCAGCGAAGCTCTCCAGCTCCTAGTTTTGGGCAAATTTGATGACTCCCTGGGAAGGGGCGTTTTCTTTGCCATTTGTTCCTGGGCTGCCTGGATCCTGGTACTTAGAACAGAAGAGGTGAAGCTTTCTTTAAAATCTAGTCCGAGTCACCATTTTATGGATGGGGAAACTGTCACATAGCAAACTGATCTCTTTAATCTTTGCCATCATTGGAAAAAAAGTTATAGAAATATAGACTCAACTACAATAAACAACTATTTTTGGGTGCCGGGGATCGAACTCAGGGCCTTGCGCTTGCTAGACAAGTGCTCTACCACTGAGCTAAATCCCCAACCCCTGTAATAACTAACTTTTATGAAGTATTTGCTATGTGCCACATCCCATGTTAAGAACCTTACATGCATTATTTAATTTAATTTTCAGAGAAAGCCAGCAGATAGGTAATGCTTATTATTTCCATTTCCCCAGTGGGGCGATGTGGTTCTTTCGAATGCATTTCCCTCAGAGAATTAAATGTGGAGGAGCCAGCACTCAAATCCTTGCTGTCTGATTCTGCATTTGGAATCATCAAGCTCTTCCAGCTCCCAGCTGATTGTAGTTTAAACTCCCCCCTTCCCCATGTTCCTGTAACTCAGAAGGAAAAGCAGCTTGTCCAAGGCCACTCCAGAGGTTAGTGGACAGTATTGTCATTGCTGCTGCAAGAAGCTAACATTTATCAAGCACTTACTGTGTGCCTGGGATTAAGCTGTGTGTTTTCCACTCTCCTATTTAATTTTTCCTACAGTCGTAGAAGAAGGCAGATATTACTAGGCCAAGTACTTGAGGGCTGGAGAGGTAAAGAGTAATTTCTGTATGTGTTTTATACTTAGCATTCAGGATTTAAGCAGAAGCAATTCAACTCAAAATTTGAGTTGCCTGACTGTGCTTTGTGCATATATCTCATTTAATCCTCACACTAACCTTGTAGGTGAGGATTGGGGAGATCTGGATATAATTCTAGCTCGCTGCTATGTGTACCATTTGCTTTCAAGCTCCTCCTCTGTGTGCCTTAGTTTCCTCCTTTGTAAACAAAGAGTAGTAACCCTGTTCACGCCCTAGCGCTGTGTAAGACCACGAATGTGCACGTGTCTCCCAGGTGCGCAGTACCAAGCAGGGATTCTTCTGGTTCTTTCTGTGGGTCTGTGTATCCCTCAAGGTTTGGGAGCTTCATCTGTTGTCCCATCCATCCAGCTCGCCACTGGAGGGTCCACATTTGTTGTGAGTTAGATGGCAGCTGGGTTTGCATTTTCTTCAGATGGAGCGTGGCCTGGGTATTAAGTAGCTGTCAGCAAGACCTCTTCTCTGGCTGGCTCAGAGGGCCAGCGAGTGGCTGGCAGTGGTCTCTCCAGATGTCTGGGGTGCTCGAAGAGGGGAGCGGTGCGGCCTCCCACACCGAGTCCTCGTGCCTTTGTGCTTGGAGGGTGGCACACAGCAAGCACTGGCTTCAAGCAGGCAGGCTACATCCTGTTCCAGAACCCTGCCCACCTCCATGACGCTGCAGAGGACCAGACCAGAGAGGTCTTAGTCATAAGAAATGGCCACAGAATCTAGCTTTCGGGCCCTCCCTGCCTCATCAATATTACATTCTAATCATTTCTTTTTTTTTTTTTCTCAACATTTTAATCATTTCATTGCGTTTGGCTATTTGGGCTGTTGGGATTTCTAGAAAAAATTTATTTTAACCTTAATCAGTTTTACTGTATTCTTTTTTATCCAAGCAGAGGAATGTCATTTCCACTGTATGCTGATTTCTTCCTTATTCTCAATCGGAAAGTCTTAATTTCATCTGAAACCCAGGGAAGGCAAATACCATTTTTGAGAGCCGATTCTCTTCTGAGCACTGTGCTAAGACCTTTGCAGACATTACCACAGATCATTTCCTCCAAACCTGGCTCCTCCCTTTCAGGTGCCTGGCTGGCTCATCCTCTGTCGAGTGCTCCAGGGCTCAGATCTCAGTCATTTTTTCTCTTCTCTGGGACTTTGCAAGTGACCTTGCCCAGCCCTTGGCTTTCACCTCCCAACTGTCTAATTCTGGACCCAGCTATTCACCTGGCTTCAGACTCGCCCACCCGACCTGGATGTCTAAAGGCACGCCAAGGCCTGGCTTCTGCTTCTTCCCTCAGCCTCGTCTCTTTCCACTGTACCTGGTGGCTGTCATGACCTTCTTGCTGTTCCTCGAAGCTGCCGACTCTTCCCACTCGAGGTCGTTGTACCCGTTGTCCTCGCGGCTTGGGAGATGGCTCCTCGATATTTTCATGGTTATGTCATTCTTCATTCAAAGTCCTCCCTCAGACCACGTCGTCTAAACCAGCCTCTCCTGCAGGACCCCACCTCCCACTTGCTACCTCTATCTTACCTCTTTCAGTTTTTCTGTATCAGCATGTGCCCTACCTAAAGTGACACTGCATGCTTATGTGTATAACTTTCGTAAGTCTGAGATCATCGTCTTGTTCACTGCTGTCCCTCGGTACCTGGATGGGGGTGTCTTGTGAACCGGGCCCACGAGTCTTCAGTATGTGCTGAGTGAGAGTAAGAACGAGCTGGATATCATTTTATAGATAAGGAAACAGAGGCTGAAAGACATACTAAGACTTCATGTGACCCGCTTATTTCTCCCTCTGAAAAGATGTAATCACTCATGTACAGGTACAAAATAACCATGTTGATTATGATCATTATGTATGCAATGTACCAATACATGTTCTTGGTAAAAAATAATAAAAAAATTTAAAAAAAAAGATTACTTACACAAAAACAAGGCATTGCATTATTTTGATACTAATTCAGAACTTAGACTAAAATAGGTCTTTCTTAGTTGTTCAGATAGCAAAACCCAGTTTGTGCATTTCGTAGCCGCTATGAAAACATCTTGTGAAAAAAAAAAAAAAAGAAAACATCTTGTGGCCATAATTTACCGCATACGTCTCCAAGTCTTTTTTTCCTCACAGCACATGCTTTTCTGCCCTCACACATAACCCTGCTCTCTTGCAGTTCATTATGTATAAATAAACTCGGCATGCAGATGGCTTTGTCAGCCCTGGTAGATGACTGTCTGGGAATCTGCATACCCAGTACATCCCAAGAAAATTTTTCTTGCTTTTTAAAAATTACCTAATTAAAAATCTTCACATCACCAGGAATAGGCGGTCATAGTGCTTGCCATGTGGCCTTGGGCTGAGCCTCCAGTTGACTGGAAGTTTCACGAGGTGCCACGGCTCAGACTCTGGGGACACAGAGTTAGTCCTCCTGCTTTGGGAGGATCTGGTTGTTTGGAACCTTTATGTTCCAGTTATGCAAGGGTGTTTTATATATCTATCTCTGCAACCATCTAATGGGAAGAAACGCCACGAGAATATGCAGCCAGAAACTTGTGAGCTGTATCAGTTCGTTAGTTTTAAAAATAATCTATCCTTCTGATTTTTTAGAAGTCTAACCTGGGAATACCGTGAACCCAGGACAGTTCAGCATCCGGACGTCCAGGGTATATAACCTCCCGTCCACCTTGTTTCCCAACTCTTTGACCCGCCTGGCAGTTTGACCTCTCTGGCACCACTCAATTCCCCCATTAAGGCCCTTTCTTCTCTTTGGCTTTGTCTCGCCCTTCATCAAGACCTCTCCCACCTTCCTTCTGACTCAAATCCTTCAGAGACAGAGACTAACTTTGTGTCTGTCCGTCATGGTGGGGTGCCGCTTCCGATGAGATGTTCCCACTTGCCGGGTTCAGTGTCTGAGTTGGGACCAGGGCACTGACATCCTCCTCTCCAGCACGTGGAAAGTTCCCCCAGACATTGCTGGCTTCTTATGCGTCTGTGGTCTTTCCAAACTCTGGCCCAACACTGGCTACCTGTGGCCACTCACTAGACAGTCCTCATTTGTGTAACTTCTCAGTCTGTGAAAGTCCATTGCACTTTTCACCATCCCTGGACTGGAGGATGGTCCTGCCAATCTGGGTTGAGGACTCTTGCTTCCCTGAGGGTTTGGTGGGAGACTTCTGCAGCTGGGGTGCAGTTTGCATGCTCTGTCCCCCACAGCACCGGATATTCCCAGATTCACCCTGGAGCAGGGCCGGACACAGACCAGGAGTGAGCGGGGGAACAGGCAATGTGCTGGGGCCCCTTTTCTTCCAGCACAGTTCTTTGGGGAATTATCCTTTTCCTCCCCCACTAGCTC
>PVJO010011991.1:46883-57513 GCA_004026905.1 Hystrix cristata | reverse complement strand
GTGTTGTCATGTGATGCTCGACAGTGTATCTGTGCATGTGTGTAGGTTGTGAGATGACTGCGTTCTCAGGATCAATTATCTTGCTTTCTGAGCTATTTCTGAGCTCCACTCTTTTAGGTTGCAGGTATATTATAGCATTTCTGACACATTACATCCCTTCTGTTTACATTGTCCTTCGTGTTTTTTCACATTCTGCAGAGAATCAGCTTTAGTCGCCAGGAGTAAAATACATTAAATCACACTTCCCCGAATTAGACCCCCACTGACAAAATATCTACAGGTTCTTCAGTGACATATTCAAAGACAATATCCTACTTACCTAGATCATGAATCCCACCCACTACGCATTAATTTCCACTTTAACTTTAAGTTGCAGGGATTTTTTTTCCTACGTCTCTCTGTACCTAATATTTGTACATGTGGACGCATCGTGTACTGAAAAAACTTTTGCGTACTTTTAAAATATATATTTCCAGCCACTTTAGAAAATATATAATAGTCAACATAACCATTTTGCTAATTTTAAGTAATCTAAAATGTTCATAATATGATTCCTTCATAAAATTTTAACCTTTGGTGCCCAAATTCACCATTGATATTATACACAAAAAATAAACAATAAACACAACAAATGTAAAGATATTTGAAATAATGGTGAAAGAAGAGCAGAGATTGGAGCCAGGATGAAAACAACCCTTAAACGGAATGAAAGAATTCCATTTTTTCTCTTGAAGTTAAAACTGTAAAGATTTTTTTGAAAAGAGAGTCACAGATTTAGAATAGTCAATGCTTCCATTTATTTTCTGGACCTCTAATGCTTGAGGATAAATAAGATGTTAAAATGCATATTTTCATTTTAGGGTATATAAATATTCCTTGGTGAATAAAAACATATTTTCCAAATCATCACCCTACTTCCATTTTTACCCGAGACAGTCAGATAGTCTAATGCAGATTTTCCAAGTTTACATGCATTATAAGAAACTGTATGACAGTATTATTTAAGGAATACATGGATTTTCTTACCCCCAAAACACAGCATCTGGGGCATAACTGTGAAATAAATATTCAATGGATGTATTGATAAGTGAGTGAAATCAATATTTCTAGGTAGATAGAGCTACAATAGTCTCAGGAGCAGAAATGTTCAAGTTCAGTGTATTCATTCCACAATATTTGTACCTTTCTACCTTCTAGAAACTACATTAGATTCTGGAAGTTCGATTTTAAGAAATAATGCTGGCATTCTAATAAAGAAGAGTTTATTAGAATTAATAAAGTTATTAACTAGTTATCATTAATAAGTTAACTTTAATTTCTGTTATTGCCAAGTTCTGAGAAGAATTTCAAGAAACAGGCAAATATAGGAACAGGATGATTCATTGTTAGGAACCAGGACTCTAAAGTAATGAGAAGCTAATGAGCTACCAAAGGGCTGAAATGCTTTTAACATGGTTCTAAGAATAAATTTAAGACCTGGTGAAGCTTGACTTCTTCTAATGTGTTCATTAAAGTTTTATATTGATACAAAAGCAAAATGAAAAGCTCAAACTGGTCATCTTAATAATGGGACAGAGAATAGAAGACATTGTCCAAGTCCTGTCACTTGGATGGTGACAGAATTAAGCACTCAGGATTCTACCATGAAATAGGAGTGTAAATTAGATAGGATTGTATTCATGTTAATTTTTATTTTTAATCATTTTACTAAGGCTTTGTAAGAAAATAGAGTTGTTTTCAGTAAACACACGGTGAAGTATTTAGTGATGAAAGACACTGTGTTTAAAGCTGTTTTCTAAGGGCTCCAATAATATGTGTGTGTGTGAGTGTGTGTGTGTGTGTGTGTGTGTGTAAGAGGAGAGAAAGGGGATATATGTTAAAATCAGGGGATCTGAAATAGAGATACACGAGATTCTTCTTACAACTTTATTGTAAGACTGAAATTCTTTAAAATAAAAATTACAAATATAGTATTTTACAAATATACTTCCTGGCACTACAATCTTCAGAAATGTCAAGCTTAGAATTAATGATTTTCAACAAACCATCTGAATTAATCATTGATATGACAAATTAAATATGTGTTTTCCATTCAACTTTTGATTTATGAGGAGAACCTTCAATTTGCAAAGTGAAAAATAAAATATCTGTGTATTATGCATTCATGGAGACACTTTAAAATAATGCTTACAAAATTATACTTTAACGAATATGCTCAAAATATTACATTACTTACGATTGTAGAGAAATCATCAATCTGTAATATTAAAGTTGAATTTCTACAATATAGAAAATTAGTAAGATCAAGAGATAGAGGGAGGGAGAGGGAGGGGAGAGAAAGGGGATGGGAATTAAAAAAAAAAAAAAGAATTGAAGGGAAACAAATGGAAATAGAGCTTTTCCAAATGAGAAAGGGACCAAGAGTTGAAAGGGGCAGGGGAGGGATGAGACGGGTAGGGGACAAAAAAAGAATTAAGATGTGTTATGGACACGCACCAGTTCCCCACAATAAATGTAATCATTGTGTACTACAAGCATGTCCTGATTAATAAAAAGATCCTATGGACAGACAAATTGCAATATAGAAAGAAACCGACGTGTGAAATGCAGTGAAGAAAAGATGGCTACTGTTTCTCTCCATTAAGTACCACTGTGGCCACTCTCAGAGTGGACAGAGACAAAGGTCAAAAAAGACAGGTGATTCTGTGAGAGTAATTAGTCAAAAGCTACATATAGAATGTCTGAGCCTTGAGGTATATACTACAAGAGACTGCGATATATACCTCAAGTAAAGCCACAAAAGGAAAAGGTAGTCTTAGGGATATATATCCGGCCATAGGAGGGGTGGCCAAGAGAGTATAAAGTGGTTGTCCCGGGGCTTTACTGTCACTAAGCCTTGCAGCCAGCCCTGCAACCATACACACCTAGATTCCCTGTTATGACCAGGAAATAGATCCTTAGTTATTTAATCCATAGTAACATTTATCAGGTTTTCTCCTATCTGGAGCAAAAACAATTTCAAAACAAAGCCAGCATTTAAATGTGTGAATGCAATTATTAGAAAAACCCAAAATAACAACACAATTAAAAAAACATTTGCAAGAGTAGATGGTGCCAGGGAGATTGAATAAAGTACTATTTTCATTTTGGGTGATAAGCGGAAATTAACATGTACTTTCTAAGGTTAATAGAAGAAATGGGTCCGTATATTTCTAGTAGGAGATACTGTGGCCACCTACCTGAATGAAGAACATGGATGTTTCTGATCCGTTTACCTGTGGAACACTGTACTTTCTTTGACAGTGTGAAAAATAAATTAGGAAAAGTGATTTAAATGAATTTCAAAAACAAGTAATAGAAAATGATACATGTTGAGAGTGTGAAACAAGGGAAGATACCATATAAGATGAGATATCATTTTCTAGATTTAATACCTTATCTATATACATACGTGTATAAGTAAAAAGTACATGAAGAACTTAGCGCAATTACTCAATGTATTTCTTAGTGTTCTTTTTCTGTGAAGAACTGAAAAATAATTCTGAAGACAGTAAAAATATTTTTTTTTCCTTCACACAGCCAAAAAGAATAACTTGTTCACAATGTAAAGAAAATAATTAGTATTCAGGGTAGATTTTTAAATTGTAAAGATCTCTGGCTAGAAGTAATTGATTATTTGATTTCATATCTATCAACACGAGCTTTTTTACTTAGGTTTTTATTTTCAAAGACCCCTGTTTATTTCTCTCCATTATGTCAAAACGCACACTCTCCGTTCAAAACTTGTGATTAGAGTATTAGAGACTGGAGTATTAGAAAATGCCCCTTTGATGTGCGATTTGCAATGAATCCAAGAGTCAGTTGGTGTAACACCATGGGACGGGAAGCAAAGACTATTTAAGAGCAAGAATCATTCATGCAGGAAAAACTTGTTTTCAAATTGTTGAGTTCTAAATGGAGCCATTAATTCTTACGGATATTTTGGCTGTTCAAACCCACACAAGTGCTTCTGCTGTTAAACATCTTTGTGTTTTGTTCTGTTTTATTTTTCCATCTCCAGTAGTAATCACTGGTAGTAAGTGGTGTCCTCACTACGTTTCTGCCTGCAGTGCGAGGAAGATGCTGGGGAGCGGAGGCCATGTCCGACTGTCCCTCACGGGTCAGTTTTCTTCAACAGGCTCCAAGACCAGGCAGAAAAGCTGGACACGAAAAGTTTTACTTCCTTTGGATCATCCAAGTGCTCAGCAGGTCACCGGATATGCGAGACGAAGGCTTCCGGAGGTCAGGGCCCACACACTAGATTTGAAGGGCATCAAAATGCAAATGTAAAATAAAAACCTAAACATGGAAGATAGCACGTGACCATTAGGAAGCCAAGTACACCATCCTAGATAATAGAAATAACACAGCGGAAGTAGCCAAGTGACTAAGAAACTAACGAGAATAAAAGGGAGCGAGGAGAGAGATCTATAAGCAAAGCGGAGGCTTAAAATCCTGAAAGAAGGGGAGGTAAGAGAACCATAGAATGCAAAAGAGGGAAGCAAGGACTAGAAGGGCTAGCTCTCACTGATAAGATCACTGATGATGGTCCAAGTCGCTCCATCTGCAGGGCAGTGACGGGTCGACACGAGTGAAGATGTGGAAAGAGTCAGTGAGGTGCACGCTGTCAGAAATCATGGATAAGAGTGACAAGATCTGTGTGATTTGCTAAAAATTCACGCTGCAGGATCTTCTGCAATGAAATCCCAGTTCCCCGCGAATCAGGGAAAGTGGACATTCGTTTCCTAATGCTTTTTTCACGTAGATGTAATAGCCATGTGAAACCATTGTTCTGTGTTTCCACAATACATGTTTTTACCCACTGTTGGTAATTTTTGTTCTTTCATATTCTTTAAAAATTTTTTTCACACTTTGTACAGATACGATTTATGGTTCTGGGCTTAATTGTAAACACTATACAAGATTTTTAGGTCTATTACATTTTTGACAGTTCTTTGTACTCGAATATACAGAACTCGTTCTTATCCTCCTTGTTCGTAATTCCTAAAAGAGCGCGCCTCAGAGACCGTGTACTCCCACGTCCTTATGCCCGTGTACAAGTAAGAGGAAGTTTTAAAATGTTACCACTAGATGGCAGCAAAGACCAAAAATTGAATGAAACTCGGGGCGACCTCTCGGCCTCATTTGGAAATAAAATATGAAATTGTATATTTAAACCGATATAAAATGTACATTGTCGAAATCCTTTACCTCATACATATCTGACAAATATGTTGACACACTGTTAGTGCTTGAAAAGTAGATTCTCTTGGGGGAAAGAATGGAAATATTGAAGATAAAGGGTTCAAAAGCAAAATCTAATCACAATACGCACATTTCTAGACAACTGCGTCCTTCGCAACTCTCTAGGGAGAAACTTGCAAGCGTTTGCACCTTATGAGAACCATGCCTACAATACCACAGTTCACGTCTATGCTTTCTGTTGGAGAACACCAAGTTCCCCAAACAAGTAAAAATACAGGAATTTCTTCATTTAGTATGGTCGCATTCTTTATTTTACACATTTCTTCATTTTCTGGAACAATTTGCCAAAATAAAACACTATGAAGATATTATATATAACGATTCTGTGTATTTTTCAATCTGTTTAATCTTATATGGAATACCATATATCAGATTATATAGTGACTCTATGTATTTACTTAGTTTGGGGGGCCCTGGGGCCCGAACTCAGGGCCTCACGCTTTGCAGGCTGCCGAGCTGAAGCCCCAGCCACCAGCGACTGTCTTCAACAACAGCGTTTTGGGGCTTAAAAACGACTCCGCAGTTGTTCAAGTTGGTGTCGGCGTTTTGCTCTAGCAAGAGCACAGTGCTGTGCGCTGTTGAGGGTCAGTGTCCTGCGGAGACATCTCAGTTGTGTCTGCGGCCGAATCACCGTCCGGAGACAGCGGCGGACAGACAGACAGACCTCGGCAGGGGCGCGTCCTTTGGCTTGGGTGGCGCTTTGCACTCAGGGCCCTTGAGGCTCCCAGACTTAGCTCAAGGGGGCGAACCTGCCTTTTCTTTGGCGGCACCGGAAACCCGGGGTTATACTGGGCCTCTGTCTCTCTCTCTATCTCTCTCTGTCTCTGTCTCTGTCTCTCTCTCTCTCTTTCTCAAAATTTCCTGAATTTTTGAACGACGGTGGAAAGGAACCAGTAATGTATAATAGTAGGCCTCATAGTTGTCATTTTCCATTGAACTCATAACAAAACACAGTAATAAAAAGAAACACTGAGCAAAATGTATCCACTTAAACAACTTCACTGAACAAACAACTTCACTGCAGAGTTCCCCGAATAGGAAGTCAAATTTACGGTTTTAAATTTAAGCGAGGCGCTGTGTTCTTTCACACGGTAGCCACCCTCATGCTGTCTACTTCTCTTCCTACTTTTGCTTGGCCCAAACTTGCCCTGCCGAGCCTGTTTCTTTCCCTACCTTTAATAAAACTCTGCTACCATTTAAAAAAAAAAAATTAAGTGGGGTTTTGTTTCTTTCAGATATTCTCACAAAATTGAGCAAAAAGAAGACTGAAGATTGTCCGGCTTGGGATCTGGAATGTTCTCCAAGGGCTCATGTGTTGAGGCTGCCTTGAGCTGCTGCTATCGAGAGATTATGACAACCCAGATGGGAGGGTGCGTTACCCGGCCATGCCTGTGAAGGGGGTACTTTGTCCCCGGACCCTGCCCCCATTTTTCTGCCTCTAGGCCCTCAGGAGGTACGTAGCTCTGCTCCTGCCCTGCCCTCATGCCATGTTGCACCAGGATGCTCCGCCTGCCCCATTCCCAACAATGGAACAGGCCCGCCATGGAAGGAAACTGCTGGGCCGAGATAAATCTTTCCTCCTTCAAACTGATTTTCTGAGAGCTAGAAACCTGACTGACATTTTCATTTGCAAATATTTTGAAAAACCAGAAAAATTATTGTGTGAGTCCGTGAGTCACAATTTATTTGTAGAGAAAATACACATATCTTTGTTTTGATTGTAGTTTAACCCATCCTTCTGCCATGTTTCCACACAATTGGAGAAAAACTTAATTCTGTGTCGTCGCTTGTTAAAAATCCAATAATGATAGTTCTTTTGAAGGACGGGTGAGTGACCTAACATCCAAAGCTAATCAACTACAGGCGCTGGCCTCTAGTATCAAGAATCCGCAGATGGAAGAGGGCTGCTCCAGGACCCCTTTCCCTCCTCATACTCTAAAAATTCTTGGGACATAGCTAGAGGAGGAAGAGATGAGAAAGAAACTGAGAAACTGAGCTCTTTTCCCCAACCAACCAGAAGAATATGGAAACATAAATGGCCAGGTCAGGCCAAGAAGCACAGCAGACGGCTCAAGATCCGTGCCTGACCTCCCGAAGTGGTGTGCAAGTGCTCTCGAAGAATGAATTATTTTAAGACAAAATAAAGACACTACCCTGAAGGATAGCTCATGGGTGGGCAATCTGTGTAGTTACGTGGGGTTCTGTGATCCAGAGAACCCATGTTGATTATTAGTCTGCTTTCATCTTCTTGAAATTCTTAATAATTTTGGGACAAGAACTTGCCGTATTTTGATTTCACACTGGCTCCGTGAGCTGGGTAGCCATCCTTGACTATATTTGCTTTGTCCCTCCAAACTATGACATTACTTCAATTTGTTTTTCCAACACAGAGAAGTCAGTAATTTCCTTCTTTCTTGATTGCTTCCTTCCTCTTTTCTTCTTTCTTTCCCCTTTCTCTCTTCCTGTCTTTTTTCCCTTTGTAAACATAAAGCCATTATTTTTCTCTATATAACTATGTTTTGTGAGTACTTCTTTGGGATTTTTTTCCATAGGAATAGATTTAGAAAGATCGACGTAGAGATTTGGAGGCTGGGGAGTGTAGCTCTGTGGTAGAGTGCTTGCCCAGCATGTCTGAGGCCCGGGGTTCCATCCCCAGCACTGCAAAAACTTTTAAAAAGTAAAAAGAAAAATTTCTGAAAAAAGTGTTCTACATGAGGAGACTCTAAAAAGTTTACATGTGGATGCAGGATAGAGATATTTAAGATATAAAAGTCGAGGCCTTTGAAATCAACAGCTGGTTTGCATAGAGTCACACAAACCTTCCTGTAGTCACAACCTCCGTGAAAATGGAACCACAATAATAGCCTAAAAGTTTGTTTCCATTAGAGTGATGAGAAAACCAGCATTCCATCCAGACCGGCTATTAGGCTGATGACTCAGCTTGGGACTGAGCCTGAGTTTCTGTGGATCCCTTTACTGTAAACTAAAACAACAGCAAATAAGGAATACAACAATTTGGGGGGGCCCATTATAAGATTTAAAAAAACTGGAACCACTACTAATTGTATAAAACCTATTCACCTCAGCCAAAATCTATGATGTTTACATTAATTTATAGTTACACACACAAATTAAGAAGAAATGGCACATTCCAAACCACAAGGACATGTCCTGGTATCCAGGTAATGGAAACTGGAGAGAATGAGTCTTCTCATTCCTTCAAGCTGCTAGAGAAGCTGTGGCCGAGCGGCGGTCCCCGTGGGCCCCAGGAAGCCCAAGGGCCCCTCTGTGCCAGGCTGTCCTGTTTGGTCAGGGGCTATGTGGCCTTCACAGAGCTCGAACTGCCCCTCACCTTCACACATTTCTCCAGCGGCTCACACAGCTCTCTCACTGCTGTTGGGAGAGCCACTGAACTCTCCTCTTCTCCAGGGAAGGCCCCAGACCTCATCAGCATTTGTCTCCCATCCTCCTGGCCCTCATGGTTGTGGATTCAACACGAACCACTCTGCTATTCTTGCCCTGAAGTTATAGCCAAGATACTTCGTTTTCATTCCATTCCCTGCTCTCATGTCTAATGCATCCCATTGTATTCTGGTCCTTTTCCATGTTCCCATATTGGATCCATTTATAATTCCATATTCACCTACAATGAGACAAAAATTCACCCATAACTCAGTTCACTATATGTGAGAAATCACCTATATTTATCTTTAGAATAGCTAGATATGATCTAATAATTCTGATATGGTAGGATATTTCATAATACATTCTCACATTTAAATAATGTTTCTTTATTAGAAAGCATCACAAGCCCCTCCTACCAGAGCAGTTATTATGAGCTAGTATTTACTGGGTGCTTTCCTTGCACTGGATGCTGATGATCAGGTGTAGGTTGTATCGAATCATCACTATCCTGATTCCCTTGTCTGGCAAACTGCGGGTCGGAGAAGTCGAGGACTTTGGCGCGTCCTCCAGGGAGTGAACGGTGAGGCTGGATGTGAGTCAAGGAGCCTGACTAATCCCGAGCTGTGGCTGACCTACTCTGAGTCATTTTTTCTTTTTCTTTTTTTTTGAGTCACTTTTCAGAGTCAGAAACGAACAGTAACAATTGCAAGAAGGTGTATTGTTTGCTCATCAAAACCAAAGAAAGGATTTGGAAGGTGGCTTTCTTTGGCTTCTGAGTCAACATTCCCAGATCTTTACTGTCGAAACTGAAGAAAAAGCACCATTTCCACATGACTGCATTTTGGGCTTCCAGTTGCGACACAGCAACCTTTTGTGCCCCTGTATTTCTGGCTCAGCCCACAGCGGGCACACACCTCTACTATCAACCATCCAATCTTCTCAAGTCGTTTCAGTTTGGAGCTAAGAATTAGCCTAACCCAAGTTTAATCACCATCTAGGGAAACAGAGTTTGGAAGAAAAATAAAACTTGATCAACTATTCTGGGTGGCTTGTCATTACCAATTGCATTAATGCTTGGAAGAATTGACTTTTTTCCTTCCTGTTGGTTTGAGGTTAGCTGTTTCTCTAATTTCTTATGCACCTACTGTCCGTCACTTTAACCCTGTTATATCTAATCCTTACAGCAACTCCAAACAGCAGGTGGTTGTAGTATTAGTAGGACTTTACTGGTGAAAATTAAGACTGTTGCCTAGAAAAAGGTAACAACTCTCTCAGGGGCACTTAACTAATAAATGGTGGGGCTTGATTGGTACTCAGGTCTTTCTGGCTTTCGAATCACAACCTTCTATCCCGCTGACCTAAGCGAGTAGCTCCTAAGATATTTTAGACATAGATGAAGTATGTAAAGTATTTGCATGCTGAGAAAGGGACAAAATGCCAATTATAAAAACATTGGCGAGCCATGGTTTTACAATGCTGAACATTTTCTCTTTTGCTCTATTTTAAATTTATGTAGATTGCTGCAAATATAATAACTCTTTTAGAAAATTTATCATTAGTTTCTACTTTTCCATGGCAAAATTTAAAAGTATCTTGTATTTGGGCATATGTGTTATGTGTATGAATGCCCTTTAAAAATCTTATATCTGATCTTTTTTTGTTGTTGTTTTGTCCATTAATATTTTAATTCCTCATTTGTATAAAGCATATAACACCTCTTTCTGAGGGGTGAAGACTAAATAATTTTTTAAAAAATATCTAAGAATACTAAGAATAGTTCCTAACCCATGATAGGTTTTTTTTTTTTTTTTTTTTTTTTTTTTTTTTTTTTTTTTTTTTTTTTTTTTTTTTTTTTTTTTTTTTTTTTTTTTTTTTTTTTTTTTTTTTTTTTTTTTTTTTTTTTTTTTTTTTTTTTTTTTTT
>PVJO010011991.1:0-46783 GCA_004026905.1 Hystrix cristata | reverse complement strand
CAGGTTTTCCAGATGTTTATTCTCTTTTCCTTAACTAAGCTACTTTCAATAATCTGCACCCATATGATAAGATGTCCATTTGCAAACTCTTTTCATATTTTTCAAATCAGCATATGCAATCTATTTCATTAAATAATTATAATTTAAGATTCAGGCTCCAGTTCCCTGATACTAAATTAAGCCACCGAATTACTCATTAAAGAAAATCGGAATGAAGAGCCAAAAGCATGATAACTGTTATCACATCGTTTTTATTTTCAGCTATAGAAACATCTTTCTCAGGTAATAAAACAACTTGTTGATGGGATCTTATGGTTTCTAGTCAACATATTTAAAAAAACAAGCTTAGCTCCATTATACAGAGTTTTGACATAAAAAAGATTTATAGGCTCTACTTTTTTTTCAGAAAGTAGATAGGTACACTGAAAACCTGTCGAACAAACCTTCCTAGTTAAAGCAACATTAAAGAATGAAAAGCTGTGACGAAGAAGTCTTCTGATCAGAACGCTTGAGAGCTTCCAAGGAATGTTCAGTTTCCTCCACAAAGAGCCACCAGAATTTTTTCATAATCTCCTTTGGTTTCATCCTGTTGATTCAAAAATGGAGCACACTTATTGCTATGACAATCATAATATATCCTCATTACAGAAGAACTATTGTCTTTTTAGACTTAGCTGTAGGTCAGATCGTACATACATTTCAGTACATCACTACCTGAGACCTCTGATCAAATTATTGTTCATTTAATTAAATAATGTGTAGAGCAGATAGTAAATAGACCCGGATTGTTGCACAAAAACAAAAACTTTTCAGCATTCAGATTACAAACTTCTCTGAGTTAATTATGTTAGAGAAATTACTTTCAAAAAAATGAAATACAGTATCACACAGAATTGAATAAAATATAATACATAATCTCAAATCACACATGAGAAAATACCTGATTCACTCCTCAGAAAGAGACAAAATTATAAGCCTATAATTTTCTTATTCTTGATAGATTTTTATCAAATACAAATAATGCTATAAATTTAAGTAGTTACCTATCTTTCAATAAGCTCAAAACCCTTGATTTTTCCCTCTTATTTTCCAAAGCTCTAGTGCGTTAACTTGAAATCTATTTTTCTTTTTTGTACTGAAGGTTGAGCTCAGGGACTTTACTCTGAACTACATCCCTGGCCCTTCTTTATTTTTTATTTTGAGACAGGGTCTTGCTAATTGGCCAAGGTGGGACTCAAATTTGTGATCCTTGTGCCTCAGATCCTTTGTAATATCTACACTTTACATACGACAAAATTAAGAAAATATTTTAGATAATAAGTCCCTCATCCTCTAATATTATTACTTGCAAAAATAAACCATACAGCTTATCTACACTGTAAGAAACTGAAATATTTCAGAATACTACACATGGAAAACTAAATATTTCTATGACTGGTTGAAAAATGTATGTAGTTTTCTAGCACAGAATTTACTAGTAAATTCTCGGTGACAGTTCTAAATTTTTATGAAATAGTCAGAACACCGAATTAATCTTATACATGAAATTTATAGACACAGTAAGTCAGCTCCTCTCTTTGAAGATATCGCAAGAATTCTCATTTGTGTAAGTGGCCTTGTGAATATCGCAACATACCAGAATGGCTTGGCAAAGAGAGATACCATACATCTTCTCGTAGTACACTTTGATATCATTCATGTCGATTTCAGAGCGAGAGACCATAATCCTGATCAATGCCTTGTGACGAGTTCCGGCACCCTGTCCAAAACAAATCATGGTGTCTCTCATATTCACAAAAATACTCTCATTAAAGAACACAGATTTTAAACTGAAGTCTGTTTACCCCCTTATAGACTGTCTGTAAGAGAAACTATCTCCATATTCACACACACACATACACACACAAGTACACAAAGTAGAGCGCACAAGTACTAATGAAGTAGCAAGTCACCAGCTGCTACTGTAGCAGTCCACGCAAGCACCTTTCATAACGTCCTAACCGGCCCTCCACCATCCGGGCTTTTCTATTGGGTAATTGTAATTACCCAATAATTACAATTACAGTAAAACTTTTTCTGAAACTGTACATCTGACCGTTGAGTTCATCTACTCAAAGCACTTTGGCGTCCTCTTATTGCTCTATGGATGAAAACCAATCACATTAGCAGGGCTTAGGGCTTACAGTGCCCTGCCTAATTCTACATCCTCTTCCACGGTGCACCATCACTCCAATTGCATTTACTATCCTGAAAGGTTTGTGTTGCCTTCTGTGTTCAGTCCTGAGTACATACCCTCTGCCTGGACCACTGTTGCTTTGTCCTTCCTTCTTTTCCACTCTCTCCCTCATCTGGTTCATTCCTATTCCAGCGGAGATCTTAGGCTGACTGACAGCAAGCCTATATAGACGTCTGAGTGCCCGGGCGACGTGACTCTGTGCTTTCTCATAATACCAGGTGTTGGTCACCATCCGTCTGCATACCACACGACACAACAGCAGGCATAGGGGCAGCCACTGTGCTAACTACTAGGCAACAGTATCTAACCTGTCATTTCATAGTAGGCTTGCCCAACATGTGTCATTTCACAGAGGCCCCTTAACATTAATTGATTGGTCCTCTTTCTCTTTCTCTGTCTCTCTCAGAAGACCTCCTTATTTTGGAGTTGCAAAAGAATAATAAAGATAACTTCACAATTATTCATTTGAGAGCTCAAAATATAAATATCAAATTGGTATCCTATAGAATACCATGCATGTTATAGAACGAAGTGAAATAGTTGAAGGAGTATTTCAAACACATCTTAATACTACTTTCTACTTCTGTAAACTTGAAATGATATTTTTAAAGATTCAGTATTAATCCATAACATGAAAGACAACATAATAAAAAAGGATAATGAAATTTAGAAAGTGGAAGATTCTCAAATTCACAACCTCAGTGGAAATAGGTTACTAAAATCACAGATTAACTCATCCTTCCAGGTTTTAAGTAAATCACAAGTCAGGCATGAATTACTTAACAAGCTCACTTTATAATAGCACCTATATATTTTTAAATGCACCAAATCTAGCAGAAATGTATTTTAATAAGTTAGTGTATCACCTCTTGCATTGTCTAGCACAACAATTATCTTTAACGCAAAGATACAAAATGTGATTTTCAAACAACATTGGAGTTTCTGTTCTATCCACGAATTATTTCTCCTCTAAGCAAAGTTTTCAATAGAATGATACCTTCATGGCCTGATGAAGTTTCTCAGCAAAGAAAGCTGGTGTGCTTGTGGCACATTTCACTGCAAGAAAAGTAAAATTTAATTGTTTTTGATGTATTTACCACAAAAGAAAAAAAAAAGATGCATGTAAAAGAAGGGAGACGGAGTTTTGCCACCAGGATTCTGTCGCCCACCATTACTCCTCTCCCTCCTCCCAGTGTGGGATATTTGGCTAATAGGAAGATATTATGATCATTTAGATGGTGGTTTTGTACATTCGCTTCCCAGACAATATCACCTCTTTCCTAACGACCTTAAATCCACCCCATTAGCAATTTCAAAATTCCTGCTACTCTGAATAAACTGTTCTTGAACATAGGTGTGTTAAAGACTATGAAAGTAAATATTTGATTAATACTAGAATAAGAACACTAAAAATAAATTAATTAATTAAAAACCCCGAGATAGGACAAACTTTGAATAGAAGGCAGCTGCCCAAACAAATTCCTAGCATAAGTCAGTAGGCAGGGTTCTTTTTCATCCTACAAAGTGCATGTCCACAGTGAACCAACAGCAATGGTGTCCAACAGACGCTTGTGGGAAATGCAGGGCCCAGGCCTGGCCCGGCCCCACAGAATTATGATGTGCCTGCTAACACCATTCCTGGCAGTCACCTGTTGGCACAGTGAAGGTGCTTAAAGAAGGTACCTCGCCAGCGTGCCAGTCTCACCCACCGCCTCCATGTGAAACGGATGCACCATTTCTGAAGGCTTGTGTTTTGTTGTATTTGGCTTTTTTTTTTTTTTAAGTATAGGGTTATTGCTGAAGATAGTTTCTAGTTCAAAACCTCTTCCCACCCAGGAGGACGTACCGATGGCGGTGAGGCATTTCTCGATGTCGCCTTTCAGCTCCAGGTCCAGGGCCTTGTTCATGTCGTGCTCACTGTATTTGGTGTATTTCTGAAACACTGAACAGTAAATTTAAACTAAGATTGATGCAAATTCTGTTACTCTTCGGCAGACTTTAGCACAATCAGGGTAACTGACTCATGGAATTCTGGGGGATAATCAAATTTCAGCCACAGTTTTCAGTGTTATTTACACCTCTCCATATAATATGGAGACTTCACCTTCTCTGAGGTACATGAATTACAGGGACACTTTCATAGTCCTGGATGTTTGGGGGGAAAATGTTTGCAAGGCTAACAGTTCTTAGAAATAACACGTTATTGACAACTCTAATGCTACAACAGTATCACATGCCGTAGCAAATCAATCTCACCCTGTATAACGGTCTACACGGCAAACACTCTTGTTTAAAATTAAAAGTCAGCATGTTATTATCAGATAATGAACTTCAGTTAGCCGTGATGATTTTACCCCAACCCTGGCTTCCAGGAGGCTCAGAGCTATAGCTTGTGCACCACGACCAGAAAGAACTCCTTTTAAATTTTGTTTGTATTGTTTTCCTTCACTGAAATTTCATTTGCTCTGTAGTTACGTGATCTTTGTTACACTTATTCCAAATCTTTTGAGAAAGGAGAAACAGTGGAAATAAAGAAACTGTATACCAAAGTCACAAATGTGTGCAGTATTGTGAAATGGTGGCTGTACGGTTGCACGGATGGATGAATACCAATAACGGGTCAGGAGTACCACACCCATGTGACATAGGAGGGACACTGATCGGGACTTCTCCCTTTCCTTTCTCTTCCATGTACTCAGTAAGCAAACTTGAATGTCCTGTACACAGGTTCCAGAATTATTTCTGTTACCTCTGCGAAGATGGGGATAGCTTCGGGTAGTCAGAATGGTGTTGAACACATTCACATCTGTCCCCTTTCGCCTTTCTCCAGCTTCAAATAAAGCCTGTCAGGAAACACAAAAATAAACATTTGACTCTCTACTACATTGATATTAGCACAAGGAGTGTTAGATCTCCTCCAACATTTTACAGGCGATTACTCTGTGCTCAACACAGTCCAAGTAGGCAGTGCTAAGTGTGTGTGTGCCTTAAAGGCGGGGCCTTGTTTTGTTTGTCAAGCACCTTGCACAGTGTCTCTCAAGGTGCCTGGAAAACGCTAGAGAGTGAATAAATGTTTGCTGAATTGAACTGTGCTAAGATTATGCTCTATCAAGACAACTCCAAAGGACCCCTAAAGATTTCCTTTACTCTGTATTGTTCAAAGTTATTATCAGCAAATGGTACATGTAAATTCATAATTTAGCCATAACAAAGATGTGGTGCTACAATTTCTACATTCAAATTCTGTGTCTGAAATGTAAAAGTTGCATGATCTTAGACAAATAATTTAACATTAGTAACCACAAATTTTCCTCTTTTTTTTTAAATGAAAAAGATCATTTTTCCCTTACTGACACAAGTATGTTCTGTTAATTTTGAAAAGTTAATTATTATCATCATTCTTGGTAACACTAATCCATGTAGTATTCATGAGTACATATTTTGGAGCCCTGGCAGTCTTAAAATAGAAAACATACTTAAAAATAGCACAAGGAAGTAAGAATAATTTTTATTGTGGGCAATTTCAGTCAAATAATATCTCTTGTTTTTGATATGCTTGCACAGTTTCTACTAAAATACTCAAGCTTCCAATGGTTACAAATTTTTTCTCACACATTTCCAGCCAGTTGATCTGCCATTTGTATACTTAATGTAACAAAAAGTTAATCAGTGCATATTACACGTGAGATAATGTACTGGTAGAGTAAGGTTGATGTAGGTGGACAAATAAGTTTCTATTCTTATTGGCTTATTATGGAGAATCTTACATACAGACTCCTCTCCCATGAGGAAAGCATAATGCAAATAGTAGTTGCTTAGTGTTTTTAAAACTCAAAATTTTATGTCCTAAAATGACATTTTTTTTCTAATGATTTGGTGTATGAATAACTGGAAACTCTGCCAAAACTATATGCAACAATGTATCATATGTAAGAATTATAAAATAATTATAATATTATTTTATACTATACACTTACATCTATGAACTATCCTAACAATCACTGTTAAAAGAACGTTAGATTGTTTACTGTTTCCATTTCAATTAGCAAATAATTTTTTCTGCCTCACTTATACTTGGTAAAGTGAAAATTCAGTTTTTCTATAGAACCATTTTGGGAAAGACAAATCAAATTCTCACTGGTATCTTTCAATCCTCTGTGGCTTTGTGAGGTCTACTGAAAACTGAAAGGCCATATTTTTCACTCTTGGACTACAAGATCCTGGACCTTGTCCCAGGAGTGAGCATTGCCATGCTGCTTGCTCCTCCGGGGACCTGAGACTTGCTTTCAGGCAGCAGGCACCAAGTGGAGACCCCACGCAAGCCGGGAGGATTGAGCCCAGCACCGTCGGGAGCCCTTGCTTACCCACCCTGGCATCCGTGTCGGCCAAGTCCTCATTCACGCCAAGATCCTCACATCGGTCACCCTGAAAAAGACCCGACTTCTGATAAGCTTTTCTTTAGTACATAAGCAAATGGATTACTTAACTTCTCTTAAGCCAGATAAAAAACATTCTTTGAAAAACAGAGGGGCAAAAGCAAATCTTATCATTTGTGATATCACAGATGAACCGGAAGGACATTGTAGCAAATGAAACAAGTCAGGCAAAGAAAGGTGATTACGTCATAAACTCCTCTATATGTGCTATTTAAATTTTAGTATATGTGCTGCCTAAGCGAGCACTATGTGTGATTTAAAAAAGGCTAAAATCACAGCGGAGAGTAGATTGATGACGAGTAGAGGGGATGAAGAGGGGAAGAGAGGATGGGAAGATGTTGGTTGCGGGGTACTAACTTTCTGACAGGGAGGAGGAATAAATTTTGGGATTTATTGCACAGCAAGGAGACTAAAGTCAATATAATGTATTGCATATTTCTAAGTGACTAAGAGGAAATTTCAAATGTCTCACTATGAAGAATCAGTGGCTAGGGAGGGTATGTTATTTAGCTTTCTATTAATTCCACATCATATTATGCATCAAAACATCAGACTGTACCCCATAACATATAATTATGATTTATCAGTTAAAATAGTATTAATTAAATTAAAGAGTGTTGAAGCCTCATTTCAGAGAGAGCACGGAGCTAAGATTTTATTTTTTGTAAGAGCAGACGCATTGCCCAGAGCATCTGAATTATACCTTAGCAAGGGAAAGCAGGGCCTTCTGAAAGTCTCCAGATGTGTCTGAGGCGATGTCTTTGGCCAGATCTCTTTTCAGTTCTGAGAAATAAAGAAAAAAATAGTATTTTCATTAAACTCTTGAGAAACAGCAACACCAGTAACAGAATATCAATATCAGTCTGTATCAGCTTAGAATTCACAGAGGTACAATATTGGATTTATGGACACATGTCAAAATGTTCTCACTTTTTTATTTAAAAATAGAGAAACTAGAGGAGGGGAAATGTTAGATTATCAAATTTGTTTTCTATAGAGCAACAGAAATATTTGAACAAATACCAGGAATGAAAACCCATATTGTAAACTTTGCCAAGGAGAAAAAAATGCTAATTTGTACACTATCAAATCATTAATTCTGCTATACAGCATGCCAAAATTTCATCAGTAGGACGAACAGAAAGTTACTTAAAAGAATAAAATAGAGGTAACTGCTAGAACATAAATCTCTACTTTAAAAATTATAAAAATTATGTATCTAATACATTTAATGATATGTGTATATATATAAAACTGTCTATATATATTTATTTATATAAAACAGTGCTTAATAGAAAAATTATTTGAATTTATAATTGACAAGATGCAGTAATTTAATACTGTCAGCAGACTGTATCTTTGATATAGTAGGGAAATGTGGAAATTTACCTTTATAAACAATGTTTTATCAAATTAAAATTAATAATGCCCATTTTATTATTGTCACTGATAAATGGATCTAAGATAAACATTGGTAAAGATACACAAAATCACAGGAAAATGAAGTTAAAAGCTTCCTTGTTTTGATTCCTTTACTAAATGTCTCTGAAAACAACATACAAGAACTGTTGTACTCTCAGTACATGGAGCTACATTTAGGTGTGGAAAACCATAAAAGCCAGAAGCTCAGGGAGACTAGAAAAGACAGAACAGCAGTCAGGCATGGTAACACATGCATATGATCCTGTAATTCTAGCACTGTGGGAGGCTGAGGCAGGATGATCCCAAATCAAGCCTAGCCGGGGCAATTTAGTGATTTATTGATACCCTGTCTCAAAACAAAAAGAAGGCTAGAGACATTGCTTAGTCTGAAGGCCCTGGGTTCAATCTCCAGTATAAAAAAAAGAAAGAAAGAAAGAAAGAAAGAAAGAAAGAAAGAAAGAAAGAAAGAAAGAAAGAGAAATAGAGAAGGAAGGAAGGAAGGAAGAAAGGAAGGAAAGAGAGAAAGAAGGAAAGAGAGACAGAGAGAGAAAGAAAAAAAGGGCAAACAACTTGCAACTACCTTCCAGTATAGATCATGTCACCAAGTCATTTAGACGAGCTGTTTCAGTGAATATATAAAATGAGCTACATCTGATCTTTCAATTTCCGTGAATCCAAGCAGAGATAAAAGTAACTCATTCATTTATGCTATAATGCCAATGTAAAGGTGTCCAGCAATGAAAACTACCTCATTCTTTACCTTTTCAAGAACAAATGAAGAATACTTTGTTTGGAGACTTTTTTAACATAACTCCTCAAAATAAAAGACAGTGAAATAAAATTTTTATGAAATAAATCTCAGAATAATAGAAAATGGCCTTGGAAATTTCCTCAAATTCAATGCTATGACTCGAGTTTCCATGATAACATGCGTGCATTAATTCTGGACAGACCTTTTTTTATTAAAATGCAAGCTCCATGTAACTGCTTCATGAGCATGCTAGCAAGCTGAATGTCACATGCTAGCAAGTTGGATATCACAGGGCTGGGGATTTAGCTCAGTGATTAGAGTGTTTGCCTTGCAAGCACAAGGGCCTGAGTTCGATCCCGGCACCACAAAAAAAAAAAAAAAAAAAAAAAAGATAGCAAGTTGGATATCACCGTCTAACAATGTAGCATTTGGTAGACATGTGCCTGACAGGACAGAAATATTTTAATACAGGGACTTTTCAAAGTTCCCATAAGTAATATATACATTACATTATAAGAAAATGCATCAGATTTCCTTTAAAATTAAGGTAGTTGAACTGTCAGACATTACTACTTACCCTCTCTATAGACTCTATTAATTTCTCTGATTTCTCTGTTCTTCCTTGATGCCAAAATTTCAATTAGAGTGTCTTCATCAGTTCCAAGTCCCTGAGTTGAAAGAAAAGGAAAGAAAGGATGTATGAGAAAAATCTTTATTCAAAACGATGACTAGTTTCTGCATCACAAAATTCTTTGAATTTGTCATTTAGTCAATTTTGCCCATAATATTTAATAATTACAATAAGCTCTATTTATTATATTGCTTTAAAACAAAATGGATATGTAGCCAATTTGGGGTAGAGATATTAAAAATGCATGTATTTGACTTATGCAGTAACATTACCAGGAGGATATTAATGTCAGCATTAATTTCTTCATGTATCTATCGACTCATTCTTGGAATTAAATGTACTCACTCACTGAATTCCCACTAATGTACACACACTGTAGTAGATGCTGAAGACAAACTAGAATACACACACTTCTACACATCGTCCTAAGGAAAGGAGCTTTGCCTAAATCAGTGATTTACCTTCATGGCAGCACGGAGCTCATCAGCATCAAACTGGGCTGGAGTTTTCAGCAGAGCTAAAACCACTTCTTCTAGGTGACCCGTGAGGGCTTTCTTCAGAGCCTCATCCAGTGGCTGTAAAAAAGTTTAGAACTGGGGTTTGTAATGTCTTAGTTTGTACAACAACCTGGTATTACCTGCTCTCAGGTCATCTAACAACAGATCTCTAAACCTAATAATTTTTCAGGACACCTTTCTTGTATATTGAAAAGCACACTGGATATTGGGAATGTCATTTTAACCTTTCAGATCTGTAGGGCTACAAGAAATTCACTGAATCCGTTGGTCACTTCTTGCAGAATAGGAGTCTCCAGAGCAGCTATATGTCAACAGAAACAGTAGTAAAAATACTATAAAAATTGTGTATCAATTTTTCTAAGCTTTGAGATTTTTATTGCTAAAATAAGCATTATACTAAGTTATTGACATTTTAGTTTCTTAATTGCAGATTAAAAAAAAAACTACCTACATTTGCTGTAAGATAGAAAGTCTACTTCTAAAGTAGAATTACATACAAACTTAAGATTTCAGTATTAGCGCTCGCTTTGAATTTTAGCAGCTGATAGCAGTTCACTCAAAACATATTTCTTGTGGCCTGCAGTAATTCTGATGCTTGTTATGCTCAAATCACAGACCTGTCTCCAATACAAAACATCTCAGCTGGAAGGAATTTACATCAAGGTGACCAGAGTATGACTCAGGGAAATTTGTTAGGATTCATTTGCAGCAAAGTGGATAAATACTGCAACCCTAGTTTGAGGGGGAATAAGGAAATGACGGTTACAAACTGAAAGAACTAGATAAATGTGCTCCAGAATCCATGTTTCTGCATGAATTTGAACCAAATCAAGTATCTACGTGGACCACTCTCACCTACCTTTCCCTTCTCCTGGAGGTAGGCAGCTTTGATCTGCTGACGCTGAGCATTGTTTCTCTTGGTCAGAATGTCAATAATGGTTGCTTCATCCACACCTGGAATTAAAGAGTCTCCAGGTTTTAAAATCAATTTGCTTGACACTAAAAGATTCATTATCAAGACGTTACAAAAGCAGTTCTTAACAAACTAAAAAATATAAATTAATTCAGCCTAGGAATTAAACACCACACTGCCTACCAAGCTGGTTAGATTTAAGACTTTAACATGATTTCATTCATTTGATTGAGAAATGAAATGCCAGTAAATTGCTCCTGGATGAAGACATTGAAGCGTGTGATCCTAATTCAAACCCTAAATGTGATGGGTTTTTGATTCTGGATTTTGACACTGAGTTTCCAAGAGTGAACTGGTAAAGATCATCTGCTATAAGCAGTGGACAGTCCACTGATTGGATCATGATGCTCTAAGTACTGAGAAGGAAATACACCTTCATTTGACAGAGATCTTAATGAAAGTGTCTTGTTCCACATCTGTCTGTTTTCTGATAACCATTCAAAGAGCCACTTGAAACATCTGGGGTGGGGGGCTGTTTCAGGAAACACTCACCTTTCACCGTGATAGCTTTATGCAAGGCAGCGACATCAGAGGAGGGATTGAAGCTGGGATAGGGGCTCACAGCCGAGCCAGGGCCGCCTTTGGTTGACTTCACAGTTTTCTATGGATCAGAGAGCCAGAAATGAATATCCACTCACTCCTGGTAGTTTCAAAATTTAATACTGTAACCAGGTCACTTTATGATCATTCTACTTACAACATATTCCTGTTCTTGATTGTCGATAAACCAGGCCTGCTTGAGGAATTCTGATACCATTGCCATTTTCAACAAGTGTCTAAGAAGAAAAGAGGTAGATGCTTTTACAGGACAAACTGCCCTCAAACACTTCCCCTCACATACACATGACCTAGTGCTATGCAGTAATCTTGCCCTTGCTTACCAGAATTATATTTAGGAACATAATAAAATGCAGGGTACAGGTATTTTTAAAATGATCAGATACTTAAATAGAAGCCCCTGGCCTCTAAGCAGAAACTGGGCTCTTTCTTGCCATATTCAGCCCCAATCTCTAGGGGTCAATTGACCACCACAAGCGAGCATATTTGCTGAGGGAGAGAGATGCTGACTGACTTCATGTGCTCAATTCACAGACCAGTCACCATCAGCCACGCACCCAGGATGCACCCTGGAAATACCATCCTCTGCCTCGAACCTACAGCTGCTGTGTTCTCTGCCAGGAAAACCACAAAGGCTAAGAAACTTCTTAGAGGAAGTGCTGGCTGGGCAGAGCCTGTCTTGATGTGAGTCAAGGTTAATGCAGCAGAAAGAAAAAGAGAACAAAATAGACAGAAGCTCGTCCTGTTTGGGAACTGAAAAAAAAAAATTGCTGGAGCAAAAAATGCTACCAGAAGTTGGAAAAAAAGATGTCTAAATGTACATCTAAAGCTTTCGGAAAACATCAATAGGTGTGTTTATAGAAAGCACCATGATCCTACTTCCAAAAAATCATTCCTCCTGTATCAAGGAGAATGGCTAAGAGATGGTCAGATGAAGATTAGAGACCATTTAGTAGGCTGGTAGAGCATCTGTGTGGGATTCAGTAGGGCCTGTAGGGAAGGAACAGGCCCAGAGAGCAACCATAATATTCACATTTATAAAATAAAATAAACTGGGACAATCTATGAGAGTGGATTGACTCAAAACAATTCGTGTATTTCTTCCCAAATAATCCAGCTTCTTCACCCGTGTCTTTGTATAGAACTATTTCAGTACATGAAGTAATTGATGTTTTCATATTTCTTCTTGTCTGAGCTATCTAAACACTAACCACACGTGTTTTTCTTCCAGACACAAAACACCAGGACAAGGGTTATTATTTACATCGTTTTGTTCGAACAAGGAGTGGGTACAACTGTAATGTATGTCCCCTCAAAGGAAATTTTTTAAATGGCTATCATGCCTTTGTAGTAATTTTTGTTTAGTGGAATATACATTTTTAAAAAATGAAGTAAAGTTCAGTGAGTTCTGTGTTTGGTTCACACACCAAAAAGCCACCAAGGATCCTTTTTATGTCTGGGGCTGCATTTTTAGGTCCCCATGCTTGAGGTCTACACTAAGCTATCTGTCTACACCTTTCATTCTATTCCTCCATAGACCGCTATTACACCTGAGGAAGATTACAAAGATAACCTGTCATTGTAAATTCATGATATGAAGCCAACTCATGAGAAGAAAAACTCATGAGCTAAGTCCTTAATGGCTTGTTCAGACAAAGTGTTCAGTCCACACCTGCTGACAAATGGCTGCTGTTCCAAGTAAAGACATTAAACACCTGAGGGAAATACTTTCCAAAGCAGAAACAATCTCCACTTAATGGTCATGGGGATTGTTCAAATTATTTTGTCACCTGTGTGAAGAACTGACGTATTCTGCATTCATTGAATGCATTCTCTTCACTCCAGAAATTGATAAATTTAAGGTTGTTTCCTAAGCTAAGTCATGATGTGCAATTTTGCACAAGATTTTCTCCCCCATTACAATGTAATCCGGTGCAATCATTGTTGCCAAATGGAATTACACATTCCAGCTGCTTAACTGGCACACCTAAAACTTCACAGCAATGCCAGCCAAGTTTTGAATCTTTAAAATTTCTATTTTCATCATCTCATCTCGGCCCTTAATGAAGGAGAATACCCCAAATGAGTGATACGATCGGTCACTTGGTACAACACTTTTCTATCACTTATAAAAATATGTTTGATTACTCTATGCTTTTGAATTAGAAAAGAAGAAATTTAAAAGAGAGCAAAGCAAAAAAAATAAAATAAAAGAGAACAAAGTAAAGGTATTTTCAAATACAAATTAAAGGGAATCTGACCACTTCAAAATAACATTTTTGAAAACTACTTTACTTCACTACTTCACTACTTCTTTCACCTCTGAAATAACTGCATAATGCATTCATTTCTTTTTTTTTGAAAGAGAAAACCTAGGAAAAAAATTACATTGCTGTATTAATTATGTAACAAACCTACAAAAGTAAGGGGGGTAACTAATTGTTTTATACAAAACAGTGTCCCTGGAGGAGCCTGTTCGGGGGCCTTATGTGTTCTGAGTGCCTATATTTTAGTCTAAATCCTTTGAACAATCCTTTTGCATAGCCTGGAAAAGAAAAGAACTTGGAATAGAAGCATCATCAGGAAAGCCAGCAGAGGAAAATGGAATTTGAAGTCACCCAAAGAACATCTTCTACCTCTTGAAGACACCAGGTTCACGGCAGGATGTAAGAAATTGCTCTAAAGGAAGTAGATTTTATCACATCCTGCTAGATAGTGCCCAAAGCCGACTGCGTACATTAACAGGAAATTGGCCTAATTTACAAATACTACAGCAAAAAATAATCTGGCCAAATTTCATTGCAAAAGCACTCTGCCTGGTTAGTACTTACACTCCCTGTGAAAACCAGATTAATTCTCTGAGATTTCCCTTCTCTCTGTCCTTTTGATTGTAATACTTAAAACTTGCACTACTGGTAGATTTTTAAAAGCTTATCCTATCATCTTATTTTAGCTCATTATATACATTTAACTAGCTACCAAAGAACTCTGAAACCAAGTTTATCTCCATGATTAGCATCGACTTACTGGAGGATAAAATCAGCCATTTCTGCACAGGCTGCCATACACAGAGGTTAGGAGTACTGTATTCCATATTTCTTCTTCACAATCATCTTTTTGTGAACACAAACTCTCTACTAATCTCAGTTAAAATATGTAGCTTTCTTTTTTTTAATATGTAGCTTTCTGAAGATTAATGATTTTATATATTTATGCGTCCTGAGAACTGCCTTTCATTTTTCCATCCTTCTCAGTCTCACACAAGACAGTTTCCAGAATGTGTATCAGAGAAGCTGAGTCCTGTCCTTTAACATATTTTCTTGGTCGCAAGAATTATATTACAATATCCAATTCATAACTCACTCACACACACACACACACACACACACACACACAAACCAGAGTCAAAGGAAATCCTGTGAGGCAAAAGAAAGGTCCCTGGAGGAGATGGCTTTGCCACTTATGTTTTGGTTGTATGCAAGAACTTCCATAGTTCTATGACAGTAGTAGCAAGTAACCTGTGCCCAGAACAAAAACCTTATCATCATTATCTTCCCAGATCCCAGTGGCAAGAATCGTGAGGTAAACGCACACTTTTTTATTCCGAAGTGTTACATATCCCTTTAAATGAATGAACAAAATGACAATGGCAAGGTCAATATTATTTCTAATAACTCACACCTGAGAACCAAGTTCATTAACAGTCAACCCTTGGAGACTGTGTTAGGCTTCACCCCAGCCGTGGGCAGTTTATTTTAACATGCTTTGCCTTGTGCATGGTTTTTCCTTGAATGTATGTTACACAAGTCATCCCCACACACACTTCCCAAAGAAGCCAATTAGACCACACAATGGCGTGACTCTGAACACTTTATGAAAGGTCAGCTCATGAATGTCTTGATTCTGGGCTTTGGAACAGGGAGCTCCCTTGCCTGGAACATTCTTTCTTCCTGGAGAATCGCTTCCTTTTGCCTAACTGGTACTTCTAAATGAAGATTCATAGTGGACCCATCCCATCCCCCAGAAAGCCTCACTCGGTCCTCAGCTCTACACTGGATGACCTTCCATGTCTCCCGAACACTGTCCTTCTACCCATATGACAGCCCCACCGTCCTGTGTTACCATGTTCTGTTGACTTAGTCATATCCCAGCAGCATTCCAAGAGATCAATGCAAATATGCTATTCACTATGCACTTTTGATGCCTAGTATTTAATACTGTATATCCATAAGTACCTATTAAATGAACATGCATCTTTGCTCACATTTTAGGAAATATCTGCACTAGTTTAACAAACTTTTACTCACAACTATAGGATATACACATAGTAGTTGATGTCTTCTGGGCCTTGCTTTGCTTCTCTGACAATCTGACCTCAAGAAAATACTAAGCTTCTCCAGATGGCCTTCATTTATGAAATAAGAAGATTAGAATAAGTAATATATAAACTCCATTATAGGCCTGAAGTGACAAGGCTAAATTCCACCTCAAGTACCTGGTGGTGAAGAAAATTAGCTAATGAATAAAGGCATTACATAAATTGGATTTATTTTGATTTTCCAGACAAAATCCATCTAATTTTAAAGGAAAAGGAAATAGTTTACCTCCAAAACTGTTTTAGTTTGTCACTAAAAGGCAACAGCCTCATTAGTTTTGCCCTGAGTTTAAATACATCATAAATTAATGGGCCTACAGATAATTAAAAACAATCAGCTTATACAGAAATCAATCTTTGCAGATGTTTTGATTGAAAAAGTACTTCATAAGCATGAAACGATAGCTGGTTCCTTAATAATATTATTATTATTTTCTCAGCATCAGTCATATGTTTGAGATCTGCCAGATGTGGTTGAGCCTAGGGCTAGGATGGTAATAACTTCCGGGGAAGAAGCCATTTCAGAATTATGAAACCAGAATTTTGCCATATTTGAATCAGTTGCAAAATGCCTTCTCTTCAAGCTCACAAGATACATTCCTGTGGATAGAGACATTCCTGTGGAAAACCTTGCTTTTTCAAAGTACAAGCACAATTTTAGGCATAACCAAGTCAAAAAAAAAAAAAAGCACATCTCTTTTAATTAGCTAGTATCACAAATTAGAAATCAAGGCATTTAATTAACATTTAAAAGAGGCTAAGAGAAAAATACTTGAAAGAACATTTGTTATAAGCAGTAGCCAAGTATGTAACTGTGATTCATAGTCTCTCACTTTTGCAAATATATACAAAACCACTAAAACTCAGATTTACTTTGTGCTTCTATAAGAAATTTTATGACCATTAGATCATTCAACAATCAAGATGCTGTTAGATAGTTTTTAGAGGGCACCCCTGGCATTCTCATGGGATAATTTATCTGACACCACCCAGGAAATGTTTGCTTTCTCCTTAGGCCTTCAAACCAGCACTGGAAAAGCCTGTCTTTGACAGAGATCACAGGAAAAAGAATATGGCCACACCCTGTTTAAATGAAATGAGTAATAAGTAGACCTTCTTAAATCATATGCATAAACATAGCATTAATTTAAAAAACGTTAATTACAAAGGGCACAAATGCCACACTGAGATCTGAATCTATTTTGTTTTCCTTACAAAAGCACAAAATAAATTATGACTGTGCAGCTATTTTGCGGTTCCCTGCAACACATCTCTGCCACTTCTGTTTTTCTGGACCCGTACAGGCCTCACCCCACAGACTGATTTCCTGGTAAGATAAAAATACACATTCCAAGGAAGGGAAAAACACATTCTTTAAAAGTTACAGAAGATAAGCACATTCTTTCTTTCTTTACCATGGTAACTTAAGAGCAAAACAAAGGTATATTTACCCTATTTTATGAATTGTATTTCTCAACTAAGTAAAACAAAACATTACAATTTGTAATTCCTAAAATAGGATTTTTCAAAGTATATTAAATGCAAGTAGCCATAAATCCTATAGAAGCAGTAACATTTATTGGTCACAAAACTCCTGAGAAAACCACAAAGCAAATCCAAAGGAAGTTTTACTGGTGTTGGAAAAGTTTTCAAAGCAACCAAAACTAGCTAAAAGGAAAACCAAGGCTTACCTTTTTCTGCCTTCTCCAAGGAACTCAAGGGAGATTCTCCTCTGAAAGTTTCAGTCGCCAAGGGGAGCTTTGGGCAGCTGATTTTATAGGGTTTAAACAGAGGCCACGCCTAGCAACCAGATGTTAGTAATTGGCTGTCTTTTGTTTGGCATACAAGGCTCAGCTTTGTCCAAAAACAAAGTAAAACGAGTCTTGCAAAATTACTCACTAAACCAACTAGGCTGACAGCACAAAGGAAGAGAAACTTGGAAGGGCAGATGGTTCCCCCTCTTTCTTTTACATCCCCCTCCCCCAGGAGGAGAAAGCAGCAGAGTTTCAAGCATGTGACACTATCAGCTCCAATCCTAGCAGAATTATTGGTGCGCTTTTTCAACGAAGTAGACTGTAGAATGAAACGTATACAGACTTTAAAGACTAAAAAAATCAAACAAAAAAAACTCACTATGTGACCTTGGGGGTATATTTAATTTCCTTGAACTTGTTACTACTTTTGAATATAGGAATATTATTCCCAAGACTGCCTCTTCACTAGAATTCTTGTGACAATTGAAAAGTAAGGTAAGTGGTGTGATCAAAATACACCATTGAATATTTAAAATAAAAAATATATTAAATTAAAAAAAAAAAAGAACATTCTCATTAATCTCTTTCCCAATACTCTCCCTGGCTTCAAACACCCTTATCCTGCTGTTCTTGCCACTTTGTGAAGCAGTTAGGGGAGTCCTGTCATTGCTTCCTGGATGTCCTGAAATTGATTCAAAACGCTTACAGAAATTTCTGTCAAATTAAAACTTTACGGTGTTTTCTCATCTGCTTTATTCACCAGCCTGGAACCGTGTGACCTCTCATTCTTACCCCAAAGTCAAAATGATTGCGAAAGATAAACAACTGAATTGGTTCTGGAGAGGGAGGCGGCCATGACAGTGTGACTAAAAAGCATCAGTCCCGGGAGAGGGTCTTTAGAGCTGCTTCCGGAAGTGGCAAGAGCCCCTTACCCTTGTGAAACGTCGATTCCTCTGCTCCCTTACTTACCTTTTATTTTGCTTTTTAATTTAATTTGGGTTTCTCTTATAAGAGAAACCATGTGATATTTAAGCTTGTGTATCGTGTATCTGATTTACTTCACCTTGTGGGGAGTTGTTGGGGAGAGAAGATGAGAAAAGAATTAAAATATTTACTGTGGATTAATTATTATGTACGGCAAACATGTACTAAAAAAAAAAACTGTTTAAAAAAACCAGAAAGTTGCAAAAATGATGAGATAAGTTTGTCCCAGGCCAGAGGAAGTATTGTGAGGGAGATTAATTAGGCAATGTGTTTTGTTTACTGTAATAAATTAAAAAATAAAAGTTCAATATAGTTTTCAATCACAGTGTATATATTTATAAATTGTAATATTATGTAGTGATTAATATTTTTGTGTTTATATTTCACAAGCATTTTTCCTACCTTCAAAATAAAAGGGTTTTTTTGTATCTATGTGTAAATAAAAAATATAAAACGGATGAATCTCCAGATTCATTCAAAATTTTGAGCAAAGTTAGCACTAAAATATTTGATTATTATGACATTTGATAGAAGCACTGGTGTTAGAGAAAGGCCTGTCTACATTAATTTTTAATAGAATATGCTTTTTAATAGAATATTTAGAATAAATATTCTTAATGGAATAAATTTTAATAGAATAAGTTTTAATAAAATAAGATATATATACATATACAAATTTTGATTCAAATAGATCCTTGATATTTTAAAGTAGTTGAACAATAAAACAGGGAAGTAGAAATATAAATTGAAAGGATTAACACAGGAGCAACTATCATAGTATGGGTATCCTAAGAAATTTCCCACTTGATGTTAAAGCGGTACAGGACGTGACCCATTTTTGTTTTTCATGAAACCTTACAAAATAGTGTATGATGTTTCCGTCAAACTGCACACAAGTGTGACATCTCTCAGAACATTTCGGCTGTTTATTCTGTCATAGTGGCTCCTTTTCTCTTTTCCTCATAGATGTTTCAGGTAATCACACACACACATATATAGCTGAGAAAAACAATGAAAATACCTTCTTAAGGTGGGCAATATTCATAACACATTCTTTATTCTCAATGTCCATTTCCATTTCTATGTAGTCAATACATCTTGCAATAGGATAAATACGAAAAATCTCAGTCTGTATTTTTAGCACTTATCTCTTATATATGCTGACAATAAGAGCAACTAATTAGCTACTAATTCTTTTGATTGAAATCACTGCAAAATGACCCTGAGAGAGGTAGAATAGAATTCTAATACCATATTTATGTTGTCAGCTGAGAAGGAAAAAGGTAATTATACGAAATCTGGTTTGTTTTCTGTTGTTTTTCTATTTGTATTTTTATCCCTAATTTTGGCAATGGGAATGTCGGAACATACCTTCCCAGTGACACTCTTGTAAAATGAAAAGAAATCCGTGTTTTTTAATATAAAATACAACTATCCAGAAGACACATACAGTCTCATTTTATTTTGTTTTTGTTGATCCCGGTAGCCTAAGTCAAGTGCAATTGCTTTGTGTATGTGAATTCTAATGCTTCAGTAAACCTACAAGAGCAACAATAAATGTAATCCTTGTGGTGTAATTAAGAAAAAATGTTTAAAGCACACTTTTCCAAAATTAACTTCCAACTGTGACTGCAAAGGCAAGGGAAAGTCCCAACCATAGAAAGATAAGGAAGTCAATAATCATACAGGGATTTTGCCATGAATAGTGTAGTGGGATCTGTTTCCCCACACAATAATAATGCCAAGAGAATTTGTGGAAATTCAAGAATATTTGCATGTATTCTCATTAACAGCTAAGGGAGAGGCCCGGGTTAAATGCAGTGTGTGAGTGGAATGCCACATACTCCAACTCCAGGGAAGTGACTCACCCCTCCCAGTTTCTAGAAGAGGATGATTCATCAGCTCCACATACTTTCCAAACAGGGAGAGCAGGCAGAATAAAGGAAGAGTAGAAAAGGAAGACAGTTATAAGGAATCATTACATGTCACATTTTCACAGCGTATTTATTTCTACTCCTTTAATGTAACATCTGATAATAAAGAGGAAACAAAACAATGAAACAAAATACGGAGTCGATCACATATACCATATCATAAAGGAGTCAGAAATATGTATAAAACTCTAGCAAAATACTCAATTTTTAGTGAAGTGCCCCTTCACCCTTTTATTGTTAAACTCTCAGCAGTTTTGCTTATATGGAAGATGGATATATTCAGAATCTTGAAGAGCAGCAGTATACTGCAATCCCCAAATTTCCCAAAAGCTTCCTCACACTCCCACTATTGATAACCAGTGAAAATCATGGTTTTGGTTTCTAGTGAGAACTGGTGTTATAAATGGCCCACAGTCATAGTTTGTGGGTTATTTTTTTATCATCATCATCATCATTATTCTTCTTTAGTCAATACCAATGTCTCATGAAACAAAGAGAGAACTCTTTTCAAATTTTACCCTCTCAAGCTATGAAGCAGTTTTATGGATTGCTTAGAGATAGGGAATTACCTGTGTGAACAAGTTCAAGGAAAAAAACGTATTTCTTAAACATATCTGAGACAGAGATATGTCATTTCTATATGTAGCTGATATAGATCATCTGGCTGGTGATTCACTTTAAAATGTAAAAGATTTATGCTAACATACATTGCCTTTCTTTTCCTGATTGTGTTAGCAGTTCTGGTGTTGTGAAGCAGTATTATACTATAGTATTTTTGTTTTAATTTTTTTGGTGCTGGGGATTGAACTTGTGCTTGCTAGCTGAGTGCTCTACCATTGAGCTAAATCTCCAGCCCCCAGGACTATAGTTTTAATTCGTCTTTCTCCAATGACCAGTTAACCCGGCTACCTTTATAAAGGTATATTGGTTACGAGATATGCTCTCTTTTGAACTGCCAGTTCAAGTTTTTCACCCATTTTCTTGTGGATTACCTATCTTATTTTATTAGTTTATTGGAGTTATTTATATAAACTATTTTATTTATCTAATTTCATAAACAGGCAAAATTGATTCCTAGTGTTTAAAGCTATGAATTACTATCTTTTACAGAAAGGTAATTTTGTGATGCTGATAATGTTCTGGCTTCTAACACAGGTGCTGTTTAAATGCATGTACTCATTTTGTGAAACTCTTCTAACCTGCAGAATTCTGATTTTTGCACCTTACTTTCTGTATTCTCTCCTTCAATGTTGTTGATATTAAAATGAAAAGAACAAAGCAGATACACCTCTGGGTAGATATTATCGAACAGAAATTTGTTTCTCCTGTATTTATTTTTATACCTTCTACTTACGACTGCATGATGATTTTCTATTTTTACATGATTTCTTTTTAAGTAAATTTACTTGCACGCACATGCACACACACACACCACAGATGCAATCTGACAGACCTAAAGGAATGATCTCAGTCTCGGGCCCAGGAGAAGAATGAGTACTGTGAGTTCTTTTAGAGTATATATGAATCTGCTCAAATGTCTTCCTGTCAGAGTGGTCAAACGGGGCATGGCAGAAGTTGACACCTATCGGCAGGTGTCAAGACCACTGTTGAGTTGGTCTTCAGCAGTTGAGATCACCCTAGAATAAGACCTTGTTCTTTTCCATTTCATTAGATTTTCTGAAATCTTATATAGTGGTGTTATTCAAAGTAAGAAAAAATGCTGAATACTCGTTCATGTTGGACTTCTCAGTGTGAAAGTTTTGACATGAATTTTAATTTGACATATAATTTAAAGAAATGTCTTTTTTCCCCCAAAGTCATTATTGAAATAGCTAGTAAAAATAAACTGCTAACAGAATTGCACTAAGATTATCTCTGTTTGCCTCTGTACATTTCCTTTAGTGGATAAAGAAATTTTAAAGATAAAAATTCAAAATTCATGGTGGCTTATTATTTATTACTGGGTGACTTTGAAAATGTCCATAAATAATTGGTAGTTTAATCATTATATATCTATGGGCAGGGTCATGTAAGAGTTAGTAATTTTGTCCTTTTCATGAGTCTTTTTTATATCTGAATATGGTGTCCCCATTCTTTCTTGTACTATCATAAATAAAGAAAGCAAGTAGTGT
The DNA here is from genome assembly GCA_004026905.1 of Hystrix cristata. Lineage (NCBI taxonomy): Eukaryota > Metazoa > Chordata > Mammalia > Rodentia > Hystricidae > Hystrix > Hystrix cristata. The sequence continues at coordinate 24,079 of PVJO010011991.1, read as the reverse complement.
TACATTTAGTATTACAACAAAATTTTTTCCAATGCATTTGCAGAAAATTTTGAAAGAGGAAAAGAAAGATGCATGTTAAGGTCAAGAGGTCAAACTATTGTTTATGGCAAGGAGAGCCAAGGCGGTGTTTAAATCCAAACATGAAATCTCAAATTTCTTAATGACAGGTTCAGCGCCACACATTTATACACAAATTCTTCTATAATCTCTAGTAATCTATGATTTTGGAGTGATTTTATTCTTCCAGCACTTCAGCCCCAAACATTTTGATGAGAAAAAAACAAATACATAAGTTCATAGCAGGAATTTTTGCATTATATTTATTCAGTAGTATATAATACTGTATTTTATATACTTATCAATAGGAAACTTCTGTTTGTTATGGGTTGGAGAAACTAAATTAAAGAAAAGGTAGCTGAACGGCAACAGGAAATAAAAAATGAAAGATTAGAAAACAGATATTATTTATTCAAAAGACCAGTTGTCAGGAATTCTCAGGCACCACTGGGCAGAATGTAAAGGGACACAGACGTTTGGAAGATACTCTGGCAAATTTTTACAAAGTTAAAAATAATCTCATCATTTAAATCAGCGATTTGTTTCCTAGATTTTACCCAAATGAGCTGCAAAACTTACATGAGCATGCAAAAACACACGTGAATGTTTATAGCAGTTTTTTTATAATTACCAAAAATTAGAAACAACCATCTTGTGTTTTAAGAGGTCAAAGAAGAGACAAACTCTGGTATAGTCATACAACGGGACATTATTCAAAGATAAAAGGAAATGTTATCAAACCAGGAAGAAGAAACTTAGGTATATATTACTATGTGAGGGAAGTCAGTCTAAAAATGCTTTAAAGTTGTGGGGTATATGGCCCCAGCACTGCAAAGAGAACAGATCAGTGGTTAGTAAGGGGCAGGAGCAGAGGACAAGGATACGGGTGGAGCACAGCAGACACTTAGCAGTAGTACTATTCCGTGTGGTACTAAGACGGCATGTATGTGCATTTCACATGCGGCGAAACTCGTAGAACTGTACAACATGAAGAGCAGGCACTCACGTAATCTGCAACCCTTGGTTAATAATAATGTATCAGTGTCATTTCATAAAAATGATAAATGCACCGCAGCATCGCAAGACATTAACAAGAGGAGAGATAGCGAAGGAAATGAAGTGTCTGAGCACTCTATAATTTCTGCTCAATTTTTCTGTAATCCTAAAATTTATTTAAAAGCTAGAGTCTACACATAAATAAAAGAAAATTCATTTGACTAAGATTCCTAAAATATATTAGGACCATAAAATCCCTAATGTAATCATTCGGAATCATTATGGAATCCAAGCCCCCAGAACAGGTTATATATGTTTTACGGTACAACAAGTCTTCTCTTAGTCCTGGTGAAATCCGTGCAGTCATGACATGAGAAAGAGATTCATATTCTTAAATTCAGGAACAATGTTTGTTTTGATTTTGATTTTAATTCCATGATTTAAAAAACAATTTGAAATAATTTAGCCATAATAACTTAAAATACTGGCTTCCCATGTTACACAGTATGAATGATATGGATGTAAGTTTAAAATTATAGTAGGTATATGTTTATATAGAACATAGTGTTTACATGTTATATATTTAATAGAAATATTTTATGGTGATAATATATAATCTCTGGGTTAAGAAACTGTTATCCATCGCTGGAAGCCTAATATAAAAGAATTAAGAGATGCCGTTAGTGTGGAATAATAAAAATTCTCATGTAGAGAAATATAAATAAAATTGGGTTCTCTGTAAAACAGCAACACTTCTTTTCATGTATTAACAAAGGATAATCATCAAAATATACCAGGAGCTCTTATGAATTGCTGAGGGAAGAAAAGCAAATAATTTAAATAACAACAAACATAAGGAAAACATGAATATTCAGAGATGGGACCCAGGTGGCCAAACCAACAGGAAAGCTGTTCACACTTACAGGAGGTCCTGCATTTTTTTTCACCAGCACTGAAATAAACAAATACCTAAGTACATAAACAAATAAATATAAAAAAGGAGTTTCTATATATTTTCAGTGCTTCTTTATTTGGAAACAACTATTAAAATAAAAAACACAGAGAAAAGGATCATTCTGGGGGGAGGTAGCAAGCCAAGTGAAAGTAATTCCATGTAAGCAGGTGCAACAGAAAGTGCGAAGATGCAGAAAGCATCCAGAAAGGTTGTTTTAAAAGAGTCTTTAAAAGAAGCCTCGGACTGGGAAATTACAAGGAAGACGATGGCCTTAAAGTTAAGAGCACAGTGGAGAGAAAGTTTTGAGAAGAGAGTGGCACGTGGAATTATGCACAGGCAGCTTTAGATCCACTTACACTCTCCCACGTACTGAGAAAACAAAGGAGAGCAACAACTGGAGGTGGGATGGGGAAATCTGAATTGTTCTGTGGTGTAGTTGAAGAGCTATTAAGTTGAGGAAAAGAAAACAAACAAACAAAAACACACACACACAAAAAAACAACAGCATAGTTGACTGGGTAAGTTTCCACAAGGTTCAGGAGGACAGAAGAACCAGTACAGAGTTACGGCTCTGTGCCCTTCAGAGACGAGGGATATTTCTTCAACTGAGAATCTTCCCATACCTTCCTTTCCTAGTTGAAGACATGATGGGAAGAAAGAGGACAGCACTTAGTGCTTTAATGGGACAGATGTAGTAATGCCGAGGGGTGGAGACTGAGAAGTAGAACAGACAAGAATTTCCAAAGGAAATATAATGGGAAGAAACAGGAAGAAGACAAGAAGACAAATCTGCAAGACAAGAAGAGAGACTTGGGACAGGACCTTTCCTCACAGCCTCCAGAAGCAACCAATCCAATCACTCCTTCACATGAACTGCACCCTCCCCAACTGTGAGCGAAGGCACCGAGTCTGTGCAGAATTCAGGCTAGATTCTCCTGGTCCTAGGGGAGGTGACAAGCACGTCAGAGTGTTTCCCCATGAAGCAGTTGATTGCCACACCCACAGAGGCACAGGTGAAGATGCTCGGCACATTCCCGAGTGTGCACCTCTGGGAACACGCAGGTCTTGAAAGTAGTTGCTCTCACCTGTCAGGAGAAAAGACACTTTGTTTTTTTGGCGAGGTTTCAGATAAGGAACAAGTGAAAAGCAGAATAACACTTTGGCTGATCTTTGTTTCTTGATGCCTTAAAAATTGATTGTTGCAGAGAGTTTTTAAGAAACAGCCTAGAGTACACAGTTATCCTGGATTGTGACAAGCCCCTAAAGCAACTGATTTCACTTTTTCATGTTGCAAAACAGATAACAAAAGTTTCAGGGAAATCCTGTGAGGCTTGAGTTTTGCAACAACACACTGTGGCTTTTTCAGCAAGTATATCGAGGGGAATGGACATAAGACCAACATTAACAGGCAAATAACTCAAAGTGTCTTGCAATGTTATGATAACCATACAAACACTGGAAGGGAGTGGGGCTCAGCACATAAAACTCATCCTTTTAACTTTTTTAGGTTATATTTTTATATATCCATATAAATATGGAGGATCACAAAAGTGTCATAAAATGAGCATCAAAATATAACATAAAAAGCTGGGGGGCTGCACACTTTTACAACTACGATCATCTTTAAGCTCAAAGTCAAACATGCAAATTCTAACATTTTCCCTAAATCTGATACATAACCAGGAGTCTTTTGGAGAGACTAAAAATAAGCAAAATATGAAAAAGAAAGAATTCTAAATTCCACATGTGATAGCCAGATCCAGAGGAACCTGAGAAATACCAGTTTCGCCTCTGGGTTTATGTTAGGCAATCCGGGGAATTGAAGATCCTCAGGCTTGGTCACAAGTGCCTCTTCCCACTTGAAACTGTGTCCCGTTGCCTGGTTAGGGTTTTGCATGTTTAAAAGGCTGTGGCAGGTGCTTGCAATATGCACACTGACGTTTAATTTCCATCTGGATGAACAAGAAGTCAGCTGCCTGGTGCCAGGATTTATTTACTATAGAAAAAGGTAAATTTGCTCAAAGTCCTCTAAGTGTAAAGAGAATAAAGGCTTACTTGAGTAAAGAGGGAATGCAAAAAAACTCAGTGGGATTAGAAATGATGGGTTAGGCAAATATTTTTATAGCATTTGCTATTTGCAGTATGGAAATGAGATGCAGATCAGAGGGACTGCCTCATGAACTCCTTAAATCGAAGTGTCTGCCGAACTTCCTTTAAACTGAAACATCTGAGTTACATTTCTATGTGGTTTAAAGTGCACGGAGTTTAATATAACGATGAGATATTGTGAAAAAGTCTATGTGTGGGGTTTTGTTGAGAGCAAATACTTCATTTAAGAAAATTATTAAACTGTGAATGTCACTAACCTTAAAAAAAAGGCCTTCTGGAAAAAAAAATTAATGATGAAATCGTTTTGTGAACAAACTTGCTTTGCACAAGGAGTTAAGAAACTTCTGAATGTCTAACTGTGGTTTTGTGATTCATGACTGCGAAAATTGCCCTGAGGCAGGGGAGTAGGGGAGGGAGCCTTGGGAGGGGTTGCAGAGTTCTGCCCAAAGCTCAGCAAGGGGAAAATGGTACCTTTCCATCTCTAGAAACACCAGTATATTTATTTAATAGGCAGTTCAACTATAACATGGAAGATCCTTAAAACTGAAATATGAGATCTTGACAAAAAACACATTATTTTCCAAATTACTCATTCCACCCTAAGAAGTAGTAGAAAAGCCACATTTTCCCCCAAGAAAGGTCAAGCAGAATTCCTTAAACTACTTGTGCCTTCAAGAAACTGTAGTGCTTACTAAATTCGGGTATAGTTATTTCACCTGTTGTGACATTGTAGCCCTTGTTTGTGCTAGTCTTACAGAGACTTTAAAACTGACTTCTAGGGCAGGCCCTCCTCTGACTTGGAGCTCAGTCTGTGGAAATCTTCACAAATTTTAAGACCAAGCTCAAAATCCAGTCTTCTATAGTATAATTTCAGATCCTTCTAGAAAGAAATGCTACTTCTCTAAAAAAAAAAAAAAAAAAATTGCACTGTGGTTGGCTCTTGAGTATGCAACAATTTTACTGGAATTGTTGTCTGTTTGTGTAGTTTGTGTGTTTTATCTTATCTCTCCCCCCAACTAGACTAAGTTGCTTTACAATTCATTCTTATTTATGCCCAAACTATTCACAAGGATCTGTGAATAGTAGGTGCGCACACAAAAGAATCAGCATGTATTCACTTACTTAGCAAAATGATTCAACTGTATTCCATCACTGTATATGGGATCTCTAAAAATTGTTAGCAATCATATATACCGTGTGCTACTCCAGGCACTAGGGACTCTGTGAGAAACAAGACTTATACATTACTCTCCTACAACTTACATTTTAATGACACATGTTATTGCAATATATCAGAAAAATTAATTTACTGTTTTTTCTTCCAATAGGATTTCCATAGTCTGCTGATTAAATAGTGAATGCTTTGAAATTGGGCTTTTCCTTTAGGACATGTTTGATTGCAAGCAACAAATCATAAATGGAAGACTGTTTCATGGTTGCTCATCTACTTACAAGTATGATCAGTATTTTCAGTTTCAGATAAAAGCCACCATAGGTTGACAGTGTAAAGGCAATAATAATCAGACTTTGGAAGACAACCATAGTGTGGGCCAGGAAAGGGCTGTGAAAAGAGAGACCTGGAATGAACAGTATCAGTGTTGAATCCAGGAGTGAAGGTCAAATTGAGAAGAAAAACTCATTCATTCCGTGAGGATGGTAAAAGCAGGGGTAGCTACCAGGGAGATCAGGAGATAAGTCAACTCCCCGCAGTTGGAATAGCTCATGACAGAATAAGGCTGGAGGCCTGGCTCTTCACATTCTACCTAAAGACCTAAGAGAAGAAGAATGGTAATAATTAATTATGAGTATTTATTGGGTGATCATAATAGGCTGGGTAATGGCAGGTAGGCTTGACTACAGAGAAGGGTGGGAGCAAAAGGATCCAGGGGGAGCTGAAAGATTTTGCAAGTTACACAACGTAGTGATCTCCTTGGAAGACAGAGGAGAAGTATTTAGCAAGGCAACTTTAAAAGCTAGCTAGTCAGAATTGTAATAATTGACCTTTCTATAATATAAACATGGTCTTTGGTATTACTGATTTCTAGTTTTAAACGTAAGCCCCCTTTGTTACTCGGGATTACCAGTGCAGAGTGTGTATTGTAATGAGCTGAGGGAAATTGTTTTAAAAAACTACTGGGGTATGTTTTATAGCTCAAGGTACAAACCTGGCCCTCAGACTCTTTTGGAACCAGAAATCTGAATGTTTCTGTACCTTGTCTTTACATCTCCCAAACAAGGTTTGGGGCTTATAGTAGGAATCATGACAGACAAAAGTTCTGTTTTTGAATCTCGTAGCTCCATTATCAGAGAAGCATGTTTTTCTTCCCCCGTCTGAAAATATAAAAGTAAAAATTTTGTGGGAATGTTTTGATTGGCTTAGCTTAGGTCTGTGGACTCCATCTAAAACAATCCATTTTAGGCAGATTTGATCTGCCATGAGTAGAAAACGTCACTAGAACTATTTGGTTGTTTTTTATGCAAAAGAAAATAGCCTTATTCTTAAAATCAACCAGGAATGCTTGTTAGACAAAATAATGGACGTCCACAATATTCTTTCAGAAATGGAGTTTACTGTCTTCTTTGGTATCTCTAGTTTTATTGTCTGAAAAGGCTTCAAATCCATTAGCTTCTATCTAAAATTTTGTTTATTTTCCTCTTTGTTTGGCTGAAAAAATTTATTGTATAATTTATGCAGTGACTTATGCTTACTATAGAATTTTAACGTTAGCTATAAATTTAATATGTTGCTCTCATAAGTCAGAGCATACACAATAAATTCTTGTACAGGTACTAAGTTAATCAGAAAACATTACACTTTCAGAGTAAATATCATCTCATAATTATTTCAGCATTAAAGTTAATTGGTTTAGTCTTTTATGTATTTGATATTTTTGCAAAAGTGATGAATCATGTAACCACTTGTTATGAACAGATATAAGAGCCTGATTTTGTAACCGTCTTCAAGTGAAATCATGTTTTGCAGAGAAACTCTGCCTCTCAATTTTATTTGTGAGGAAGAAAACAGAATACAAAGTTTATGAAGAGAGAATATGAGTTTTACCTCTTGTCTTAATGTCCTAAAAGACCTAAAAATAGGACCAAAAACACATTACTTAAGTAATTTTTCCTTTTCTTTTCTCAATCTGCAGCTAAAAGCTACTGACATGTTTCCTCTCCTTCTGTTCTGTCAATACGCCACGTGCATTGTTAACCTAGAGAGATCCTTTTCTCTACAATTTCCCAAATACTTCACATTCCAAGTTGTACAATTTGCTCATTCCATTCCCAGTAAAAATAGCTCCCTCTAATTTCCATTAGTCTTTGCTTTTTTAAAGCCCAGTAGTAACCCACACTATTCACCCCCTAATATTCTGATTCAGTCTTGGAACAATCACTTTTTTCTGGTTTATATTTATGCTTCCACAGCCTTAGAAGTTCATTCAGCCAATCCACTGTTTTTAATCCCTTTTTAGTTTAAACCTCAGAACATTCATTATCAAAACTGCCATTTTTTTTTCCTCTGATGACAAAATTGAAATGAAATTAACAGAATTTCCCTAAAAGAAACATGAATCAAGTGACACTATTTGAACTCAGGCCAGATTGTTTGCCACTGGCTTTAATGTATAACAGGTATTTAAACTCATTATTATTCATGCACCCCAACCAGAATTAGAAAAATAAAATTTAAGCATATAATTATGATTTAAGAGGAAGGTTGTACTGAAGTTCTACATAGTGACTTTGTTATGAACATACAGTTACTTATGTGCTTAGGTTTATATGTATTTGATTTTCTCTCCCCCAACAGACTGTATATCACTTCATTCATATTTTATCAGCTCTATTTCCTAGTACAGTGCCTGGCATATAGTAGGCACTTAATAAATATTTGTTAAACAAATAGTGAATGATGATATGTTGCATTAGAGTGAGGTCATTTGTACAAGAAGTATTTTGATTGTTAGTCATCATACAGGACACTCTAGCACACCCTCATACTTAGGAAGCTGATTGTATTTCTCAGAAGGTCTTCTAGGACTGCTTGCACAGGTAAAGGTGAGGTGGCGCTGACCTGTCCCATAAGTCAGCACAAGTCCCAAGGTTGGGCAACAGATATGGAAAAATAATATCTGGGAAATCAATTCTCGATTCAGTTTCTGCATTCTAACACTCTTCCTCCCTTCTTTCTTCAACTGAAAACAAAACCCTTCACAATAATATGATGCCACTAATGATGAGTGGATTTCTTGTTCAATAAGCTGTGGCGCGCATGTTATTAGCAAACATTTAGAGTGAGCAGAGTGGAATTTACAATGATCTCATTGTGAGGAAAAATACATATTACTCGAATATAATTTTAGAAACTAACTAGAAGGTGGTGGGATACAGTGAGGAGCATTTTTAATGTGAAGCTAAATTAGGATATCAAAGATAAAAGAAGCCCTGCTAAACTGAGCATGGTGGAACACGCTTGCAATCCCAGCACTTGGGAGGCTGAGGCAGGAGAATCACCAAGAGTTTGAGGCCAGCCTGGAAGACCCTTTCTCAAAACAAATAAAAGAAGCCCTACTAGTACCTACCTAATCTGGACATGTGACTAAGTACATTCTATGGGGACTTTCTAGAGTTAATTGAAATCAGATCAGTGAGGAGGGAATTCAGTCTTCCTGGTAAACCTGAATTGAGTCTTTGTTTCTTTAGTTCTTTGACTGCTTCCAGTATAGAATACATCCCCAGTCAATCAATAACCTTTCTGTACCCATGACACTTAAACTCCGAAACACAAAACTGCAGGGCATTGTGTCCAGGTAGGCAGGTAATACGGGAATGATGTAATACTGCTTACTTACAGTTGACTAGCTGCTTCTTGTGGTTTAAGACTGAACCCAACAGATCCCACCCTCTAGTGTATACTCACACACTTGCTGAAATCCTACAGACACGCTTGAACTTCTCTGAAAGGGCAAATAGAAGCAATCAGGTAGACAGACACTCAGTCACCCTCAGCCCACTCCTGGGAACGTTTGGGTTATAAGCAAGCCTCATTCTACTAGAGAAGACATACTGCACTTCCTGGGACAGGTTCAATCTTGTAAAATATACAACTGAACTTGTCCTGTTGTGCTGTAGAACAGAGACATAAGAATGTGTGTGTGTGTGTGTGTGTGTGTGTGTGTGTGTGTGTGCAGTCAGCATTCACCCACTACCGAGGATCCTAGATAGCAATACTTCACATTTCTCAGTATTTTTGACTCTGTTATAATTGGCAGCGTTGAATTTTGCAAATGTTTAAACACATTGAAGTGGTTGCCTCTGTCACCAGGTCCGGATTAGAGCATTCACGATACTCGCATTCTTGCCTAGAAGCTTTCTTGGCACTTGGCTGAGCAACATTACCGAGATCCTTCTGAGAACAATGAAACACACATTGACTCAGCATAGTCCATCTCCTTACGACCATTGTTCAGCTGAAAGCCGAATGATTTGGAAAATACAACATTAAAAGTGTATTTAATAGAACAATTGTTTATTAATAACTCCCTATATTTATGACACCTCAAAAAAAAAAAAAAACCTTGAAACTACTTTCTTGTTTCAAATGAATTTTGTGTACTTGTTTTGTGAAACGCATCACTGTGGCAATGAAGTCTCTCATTAATCCCCTGGACCCTGATCTTCTGACTCCCTGACTCATGACTTCTATACAGGCCCACTGGGAACAGGAATATGAAGGTTGTTTTCTTCTAGAACATATAAGTACAAAGTCTTTTTGCTTTTTTCAGTGGTGGCAATCGGATTTGGGGACACTCTACCATGGTGCTGTATTCTCAGCCCTTTTTATTTCTTTATTTTAAAACAGGGTTTTCCTAAGTTGCCCAGACTGGCCTTGGATTTGTGATCTTTCTATCTCAGATTTATAAGTAGCTAGGATAACAGGCATGCGCCACAGCCCTTGGCAGCTATGAAACCCTTTAAATCAAAGGTAAAGAAGTGAAATTGTATCTTCTGCATCAGTCCAAAAGCGAAACTCTGTATGGGTTTTATATGTTGTTGCTTACAAGATGTTTACTGCAATTCTAGCTATTCAGAAGATTAGATAGGAAGATTGAAAATTTGAGGCCAGAATAGGTAACTGAGTTTGATCCAATTTCAAAATAAAAAACAAAGAGGGCTGGAGATGTAATGGTAGAGTGCTTGTCTCTCATTATGAGACCCTGAGTTCAAGCCCCAGTACTGTGAGATTGCGAGGGAAAAAAAAAAAAAAACTCTTTCACATATATTTATTCCATTCTCATAATCTCACAATCACACAATTGGGAGAGGTGATGCAATCACTGGGCATGTTTTAAAATTGAAGCCCAATGAATTGAGATGAGCTAAAACCAATAATTAGTAAATATTGGAGTTGAGACTCGAATACACTTCTTTTACCTTTGAATGCAGAGTTCTGTACATTAGTCCATGGCGATAACTTTAGCTATTTCAAGATATAAAATTATCTAACATTTCCATCTAGAAAACAAATTTATATTTGACAACAAAACCAAATAAAGAGGGCAGAATACAAGGACTTTTGTGACTATGAGCCTATACATAACCACTTTTTAATTCTGAAAAATAACCTGGTAAACTACTGCATCTATAATTCCACTGTCATAGGATCTAAAACCACAGGCATCTACTTTGATCTTCCCTGTAGGTGGGTGTGAGAACCTCAAAAATATACTTTTCCTTCTTACTTTATCATTACTCAACTTCCTGTATAATTCTTGAAAAACTAGCTATTCTGGAATTGACACTCATAGTCTGTTCATACTTTTCAAAAGTTTCTTTCCTTTTGAAATCTTTTGTTCCTGGTAATTTTTCATACCTGACAGTTGAAACAAAGCTAGGTGGTGAAATAATGAGATGGTTGGATATATTCATTGTCTTTAAAATAAAAGAAATGCAAAGCAAAGACATCAGGTTGCCTAATTTTTGCCCATTCCCCATCTTTTCTCTGGGTTAATTGTTCTTGAACTCTACTACTTTTTGTGATTTCCTTTGGTTTTATCTCTAAAATTCTTTCATTCATTGAATTAGCTTTTCTCCTTCGGTTTTTATGTCAAAAAATCTGTTGTAACTTCTTTGATTTTATTCAGTGAAATTATTGACCACAAGTAAATGCTTAGATTCCAATTTTCTTTCATCAGAAAAATAAATAAGGTTACTCCCCAGGCTACTTTTCTTTATATTTTTGGTTTCAAATAATTTAGAAATCCTTTAAAATTGTCAGATATGGGACAGGAATTTAGCTCAGTGGTTAAAGTGCTTGCCTTGCAAGCACAAGGCCCTGAGTTCAATCCCCGGTACCAAATAAATAAATAAATAAATAAATAAATAAATAAATAAATAAAATTGTCAGATATAAATTACATTGATTACAGTAAATGTAATACAAAATATCATTATTCCATCTTCAAAACAAACCAATCAGAAAAATATTAAAGCATGGATTATTTTAGGTACGCAAACATAATCTATTATTATCTCACATATTTTAGAGAGTAAACAAATTCATTGAGTTTCTAAATGTTTTGTCACTCTATATCTAAAATGTATTTAAATAATTGACAATATTGTATGGAATGAATTTATGCTTTATTCTTCCTTCTAGAAACTTAGAAAATTTTCTGATGTATTGTTTTACTTACATTGATGAGAAGAAAGACGTAATTTTGAGAAAATATTAAGAATTTCATCTTAAAGACCTTGCTAACTGTTGAAGAGCAAAAAGTAAATTGATTCTCATCTTTTTCCAGCTAATTACCTTAGATGTTTATAAAAACACATCAAGATGATTTTTGTGTAAGAAAAAATTCCTTACAAGTTATGAGTTCTGGCTTTAAAAGTCTAGTAATTGTTTAAAAAAGAAACCATAGAAAATCTAATAAACAGTGTACTTCTTTTGATGGTAATAAATTTAAGAAAGAAAACAACAAGAACAAAATCTTCCAAGAGTTCAACATTTTCAGTTGAGGTGAGATTAGAAAAATTTTGATGGGGTACTGAAAGATGTTTTTTCTCCCCTAAATGTGGTCACTGGCTCATATTTCAGCACAGTTTCAAATTGAGGAGAAATGCGATTAACAAATGTTTCAGGAAATATCCTGTGCCATTTGACAGACTCATGGTTCCTGTAGGGATGACAACACTCCTGCCTGGGTGTGTGGCACAATTGGTGTGGAAACACAGGGCGTGTCAGTCTGAAAGTGTTTTCTGCAGGTAGCTGGATCATGGACAGTTACCTCTGCTGTCGTGAGCCCTGAAGGTGGCTTCAGAGAGCAAGAGGTGAGACATATTCTAGGTACAGAAGCTGGGACTGGTTACAACTGTCTCATCAGGGTGGGGCCACACTAGTCAGTCGAGGGAAAACTACATCACACACAAAACTTCAAGTCATCTTTTGACCAGGATCTCGAGCACCCTATTAAAGGAAGAGGTACCTTGACTCACTGTGGTACATACAATGTGAACCAAAAATGCTCATTAGGGCGGTTCATTTTTATTGATAATATGTCAGTTTTATATACTACCCATACAGTTTTAAGTATAAAAGCTACTCCACTCCTCTATTATTGTGTTTACAGGAAGGTACAGAAGAACTCATTCATCCAGAAACTAATTTTACCTGACCTCCAGTGTAAATAAACTTTCAAATATGACTGTTTTTTTAGTTAGATTATAATTTAGGTATGATTTTTTTGGGTGGTGCTGAGGATCAAACTCATGGCCTTGTGCTTAGCTAGACAAGCGCTCTATCACTGAGCTAAACCCTTAACCCTTAGTTAGATTATAATTTAAGACCTAGAAGTAGGAAGACAAAAAGAATCTTTAACAAAATTAATATTATAATCAACTTTTACAGAACCAGTCAATATAAAATAAATCTGCAATTTACAGAATGAAGCCATGTCATTGGATGAAGATTTAAAGTTAGAATTAAACTGCTTCCATTCAGTACTTTTCTGGGGGGATCCTGGAGATAGAACTCAATGCCTTGTGCTTGCTAGGCAAGCACTCTACCCCTTGAGCTAAATCCCAACCCCTAAACTGCTTCCATTCAACCCATCGATTTCTCACCTAATTGCCTCAAATGTTATATATGAAACCTGAAAACTTTCCATAAAAAATACTTCTCTCTATCTAAAATCAGCTTTCATGGTTTTTCTGTCCTCCTATTTTGCTTTATCTCATCTCAAGTAATAAAGGTAAAAGACAGTATCTATTGCTCACACATTGTAGGACATTAGGCAAAGGTTCATAACACACATTTCCAAAGAAAATTCTTATAACTGCTTTCTAAACTCATTACTACTGTTATCCCTACTTCACACCAAGATCATCTTGGTTAGGTAAATTCGGACCATCTCACACCCGCTAAGGGAGGGAAGAAAGGCTTAAATTAGGAGCAATTATTCTCTAGAGACGAGAATTGAAAAACCTTGCCTCGAGTCATCCGAGTACAGGCTGCTTTCTTGTAGAACTTTATTTCAAGTCAATTTTACTTTTTTTCAGTTTAACACTAGGCTTCAGACTTTATTAATTTGACAAAGTAAGCCAAACCAGAGAAATAAAACTATCTATTACACATACAGACATAGACACGCACAGACACACACTCAGACATACGTGGTTTGTTGGTTGGTGGTTTGTTTTTTGTAATTGACTGCAGATATCCTTGGGCAAGTGGCTTTATGTTTGTTCCTTCAACTGTTGAAGGGATGATGTCACTTAACTTTCCTGAACCTACAGCCAAGATGTGGAAAATGATGGTATATATTTTAAGGATCCAAGAAGATGTAAAATAATATAATATATGAACTAATAGAAGAATTTCTACAATCCAGCTACTGAAGAATGAATCTTATTTCACTGCTTACTAGCAGAATAGGTTTTAGCAGTTTCTCTACCTAAATTACCTGTGCTGAAAATATGCAAAACAATTAGCACTCCATGTAGTTGTTAGGGGCTTATATGAAAAAAATCTGTGTATAAAACTGAGCAGGATAAATAGTACACAGACATTTCTTACTAAAGATTTGGGGGACTTTGTTGCTGTTTTAAAGAATTTGTTTACTCACAAAAAATAAAGTAGACTGAAGTCTAAAACAAGAAAATGACAAGTCCTTAATTTAAACGTCCATAATTAGACCACAGTAAGGAAAATATTTTTCTAAAATAAGAGTCAGTTTCAATCCTCTCCAACAGTTTTGAAGTAACATTTTGGAGAATACTTAAATGAGGATTAGAAGATGTTATCTTTTTGGGCCTTGAAACATGTAACTTCGAGACTTTCTGGCCTTTAAGGTTTGTGTTGGGAAGTCTGCTGTAATTCTACTGGGTTTAATTTTACATGTAATTCATTACCTTTCTCTAACAGCTTTTAAGATTTTACCCTTGTGATGGACTTCTGGTTCTTTGATACAATGTGGTGCAGGGAGGTTCTCTTTTGGTCACAGCTATTTGGTTTCCATAAGCCTCACTTAGCTGCATTTTTTTTTTTACTATATTTGGGTAGTTTTTGGCTATTGTTTCTGTGAACAGGTTTTTGTTGTCTTCTGATTTTTCACTTATTCCAGTTACTTAGTCTTCTTTGCATCATCTATCAGCTGTTGGATCTATTTTTCATATTCTCTTGTTGCGGCTAAGGTGTCTTTGAGAAATTAGTCTTCGAAACTATCATTTTCTTCTATTTCTGAAATTCTTTCCTCACACAGGTTGCTTCTGCTGCCCATACTGCCAATACAATTTTTAATCTTCTGGAGTTTTGGTTGAAACCTTTTCATTGATTGTAATTCTTTGTTAAACTGGTCCTTATGTTTTCCATAGTTTTCTTTAGCTAAACTCATTTTTATTAGTGTCTTCTGAAAGCTCCCGGGTTATTTTGATTGTCATTTCCATTATCTGTTTATTTATATCTTCTGTGATCCCACCGAGTACCTCTCTGATCTGTTTTCTAAACTCCTCTTCCATTTTGAATAATTTAGGATGAGACGTATGTCCCCTCAATTTTCCCTGGATTGGCTTCAGGGAAGTTGTGGTTTTGGGAGGCATTTTGTTGGCTTGTCTTCTCACGCTTCTATTGTTTTCTGTTTGTTTATTAGTTTTGTGCAGAAGTCTGTTGATGCTTACATTGTAAAGATTTTATTGCCAATATAGAGATCTCTTTAGTTAGTTGCTCTCTAGTGATGCGCTTTGAGTGTGGCTAACTATACACCTTTTCCCTCATTACCAAGATCTGACCACCTTGGTTAACTGGGGAGGGGAAGGTGCAGTGTAATTGGCCCAACACCAAGTGCTCTGGGAATATACCCTATTATTGTCAATGTCACAAAGGTAATCTGGGTGTTGGCTTACAGAGAAATAGCAGCAATTATCTGACCTTGGTCATAGTAAGGAAGTCAACTACAATAGTATCATCCAAGACTAACTGGATATTAGCATACCATGAGAACCAGTTATGTGCCACCCTTAACCATAGGAAAGCAACCCTCAATTACAGTGTAAACATTAAGACAACCCCGGTACATAAGGTAATTACTTACAGGTAATAAGCACTAAATATGCCAGCTGTATCTCTGTTCATGGTAGGAAAGAAGTCAAGAGTAATTTTATAGATTTAGTCTAAAGATTATGGTAGCTTTACAATTATAGTAGTAAAGATATACGAGATTAGGAATGGGGGAATGCAAGAGAAAAATCTGAAACCTTAAACTATATATATGATATGAGAAGGAGGAGAGAAGTGGTACAAAGGATCCTGTTGGGGAGTAGGATATTTTCAGGATTAGGTAAAGGTAAAAGAAAAAAACTGATGAGAAATGGGAGATAAAAGAAAAAGAGAGAGGAAAAAAGACATCAGTCGAGGAGTAAAAATAAGAGAGAAAATTCAAGAGAGAAAAATTAAAAGGGAGAAGAGGAAAAAATTAAAAATGAAGAAAGAAAGGAAGAAGTAAGAAAAAGAGATAAGAAGCAAAGAAAATAGATGAAGGAAAATCCCCCAAACCCCAAAGAAGTGGTGAAGAAAGAAGGAAACAAGAGAAAAGAAATAAAAACAAAACAGAACCAGCACAACAGAAAACAAACAAAAAATAACATACACACTTACAAAAAAAGAAACAAAAAAACAACTTCTCTGTGATTTCTAATGTATGATTTTCTTCCAGGACCTACAATTCTGGGGCAGTGTCCAAGTTAAGACGTGTCCCTGCTCACACTGTACATGGAGAGGCAGCCTGACCCCAGATCTGTGCTGACTGCAGGCACGAGCAGGCGGGAGGAGCAAGGTGAAGGTGCCAGTTCCAGGATCGACAAATCCAGAGCAACTCAGGCCAAGCCTGGCCTCTGGCTCTGGGGCAGGCCTGTGTCCTGTAGCTCACATCCCTCAGGGGCCTCTTTCCAGGTGGCTACTGGCTGTAGCTATCTCCCATGGCTGCCTCTCTACCAGTCACTGTGGGACCCTGACACAGGCAGCCCTGACATGAAGCTTCCCGCAGCTGCTCTGCATCCAGGGTTCAAACAATCAGCCTCCCCCAACAAGCACACTCTTTAGGGACATGGGGGGCACTGGAATCCCTCACCAGCTTTTGCCTATCAAGGCACTCCTGCAGGAGCACAATCCTGCATTCTCCCTGCAAATCACAGCGCCTGGTGGTCCATTCATTCCATTGCTGCTTTTTCCCCTGAAGCCATGTGGAGTCCCCAGCTTTCACTTTGCCTCTGTTGATTTGGTTTCTCTTTCCCATGAGCCAAAAGCCAGGAGCTGGGGAGAAAGTGCAGACTTTCCTTTCCCTTCTCTGTATTGTGTTCTGTCTCTTCAATTTCTCTGGAAGTTTTCCCTTTTTATTTTTGGAGATAAGGTCTAGCTAAATTACCCAGCCTGACCTCAAACTTGTGGTCTTCCTGCCTCAGCCTCCCCAGTAGCTGGGATGACAGGTGTGTGCCACCACACCCTCCAAAAGTCTTATTAAAGATATCCCTTTATAAGAGATCAGGGAAAACCAAAGTCATGTTATAAAGTGATTGACAATATGGTTATCTCTCCCTTGTTTGTAGTACTTCTCTAATCCTTGCTTAACTCTATCCATCTTTTATATACACTACTCTCTGTTATGGTACCAAAAAATGACAAGAAAACATTCAGAATCTCTTAAATTTTGCACGTACAAGACCCTTCGGCCTTGTTCTCCGGAGTACTGAATGATGAAGGAAATGGTAAGGTCTGTAGGACAGAACCCATCTGATGGATTTTCACTGTTCTTGAGCAGAAGTTAATTGTAGAAAAAACAAAAGTTTGAAAGAGCAGAAACACAAGAGGCAAGAGACTGGTCTTGGTTGAAAAGATGGGGCAGCTTTAGAAACTGACACAACTGAGACTAAGCTGCCCTGCTGTGAGGACCATTTTGGGGAGGAAACTGAAGGAAAGTCGAAGAGGATTTTAATGTTTGTTTATGTGTCGTGAATGGAAGTCTCCCTGGGGAAAAAAATCAGTAAAGATTAAAGACTCTTTCTCTTTCCCCTTAAGAGATAGTTTTTCTAAAAGTAAGCAGACATTTAAATGTTCCAAAGATTGATAATTTTATTGATTGATCTTATTTTTCATAAAATGTTTTAATTATCTTGAAATATAGCCAATCAGCCCCCAGACACTTTCCCAAACCTAGAGGAAAAACTCAAATAATGATAGATTAGCACAGTCATTTTGTTCTGTTTTGTTTTGTTTTTGAGACAGGGTCTTGGTTTTTAGTTCAGGCTGGCCATGAACTCACTATGTAGCCCAGGTAGGCCTCAAACTCATAGCAGTCCTCCTGCCTCAGCCTCCCAAGTGCTGAGACTACAAGGGTGCACCACCATGCCCAGCAGCACAGTCTTTTTAATGAAAATTTTCAAAGCAACAAGCTGGAATCAGGAAATGTTTCCATTTACAAGTAACAAAAGAGACTATCTAATAGGAGTTGCACAACTGTGGGGTGCTTCTCTTATGTAACAAGAAATCTGAAAGCAGATCTCATTAGCATTTGTTCAAGACCTCAATGTCAGTTCTAGCATCTCTGTTATTCTCTTTGCCTTTCATGATTGAAAATTGTCTCTTACTTTGCAGCGGCAGATCCTTGATATGCCATAAAAAATACCTTGGCCCTTACAACTCATAGCAAGGGAGGAGGATGACATTGGAGAAAGGTTGTCCTAAGAAGGAAGGTTGAAGAAGACAGCAGAAAGCTGTAATTCACTATTGAAGTCGGGGACATACAGGTTGTCTTAGCCACTTTCTCATCGCTGAGACACAATGCCTGACATCCACAGTTTAAAGGAGGAGAGGATTATTTTGACTCACAGTTTCAGAGGACCCAGTCCAGGCATGATTCACCAGCTCCAAGGGAGAATCAGCATGGTGGAGGAGCCTGCCAGAGGGAAGTTGTTCACATCATGGAGGCTAGGAAGAAGAGAGGCAGAGAAGGAGGCTGGCACACGAGTATACCCCGAAGGTCATGCCCCAGTGATTTACCTTCAACCCAGCCCTAGATCCTAACAGGAAGTCATCTATGGTACCCCCATGATCCACTCACCTTCCAGATATATGAGAATTTGGGGATCATTTAAATCTAACCATGACATGGGTGTTCCCTGAAGTCCTATGCTATGAGGTTTTTGTAATTTTCCTGTAACTGTTTTTAGGGCTCAAATGTGGTCAACTAAAATGGCTAATACCAGGTTGAAACCAGAGTTAGGGGATCAAGATGTATCTGGGCTCTGAGGCAATTTCAGCCGCTCTCTTCCACAAACTATTTTCTTTTTTTTACATAAGCAATCTGGCATATATTCGTATCACTGAAAAACAAAATCTTTAATTCTTAAAATGGACTTCCTCTTGTATAGAAAAGAGGAGCAAGTTGTATCATCAAAGACTTTAGGGGCAATCTGCAGTAGCAGAGTACCAGAGTATTTTATAAACTCACCATCTCTAACAGCATCAAGAAAAGGAAGTTCTGTAAACACAAGTTAAGCTGGTTGTTGTGGTCATGACTCAAGACTTTTTGCTTCCACCTATCTGAAAACTTGGAGATCTGAAAACTCGATAGGTTTCCATCAAAGCAGAGACATAAACAGACATCACAAACTATGTTGTCTACCAGCTAAATGCAGCTTCAGGCATGTTTTAAAATAATTCCACAGAGTATAGCTTCCAGCCTCCTGTATTTTGTGCAATGTGACGTTTTCTCTGTGTGCCACGCTGATAGGGCTGCTCCAATTTTGCCCTTATTCAAGGCAAATGGGCACTTTTCATTGGGGACATTAATATATGGGGTCAAAGTGAGGCAATATGAATTAGAAGAGCATTTTATCTTCTTTGCTGTGTGGGATTTATTACCACACCTCATTTAGTGTCAGTTTCAGGTTAAATCTTTATCCCTTCCAGATACATTCCTCTGAATGAGTTTCACCTGACTTTACCTGTCTCTTTTGAAATTCAAGAGCTGGGAGTGCCCTGAGTGGATAGATTTGGCAGCAAGGGAAAAATCAAGTTTTCTTAGGTGGCTCACTGAATGGAAAGAAAAAAATAAAACTGCGGGAAAAGTATTTTATTGCACAACATACAAATATTTTGATTAACTTGTAGAACAAGTTTGGAAAAACACGAGATCACTAACACAAATGCCCTATTCTTCCTAGTCATTCTACTGTAAAATAAGATCATATTTCAATTTTCTCATGAGAAAGTATTCAAAAGACATTTATTATTTTTGCTATACTGATAAAGTCTAGAGGTAGATAGAATTTATAAAATCTGAACATGGTAAAAATAGGAATAAATCTAATAGAAAAATTTTTCTAACTCATTAAATAACAAAATAAACTATTTTCAAAAAGTACATATTATGTTATTTATGATTATTAATGATGAAGATGATAATAATAGCAACCTTCTATTGAATGGCTTAATAAATGCCTGGTATCTTAAATAAATTTTAATTTTATAACCCATTAAGTCTGCACAACAAGCCTAAACAGCAGGTAGTATATTCACTAATTTATAAAGAGCAACAATGTGCCCTGAGGTAAGCATTTGCCTAATATCAAATTAACTGAATATCAGAATGCTGGAAATGGAACTCAGGTTTGCAAAGCCTATTTTTTAACCATTTTTTATTAGTTTCCTTTCAATCTTTAAAACACACTCCATGAAAATAGGGGAAAAGTACAAAAACAGGTGCATATATCTATTGAAAGATTATTTATAATGGAAAAATTGAGGTCATGAAAATTTTGAATGTTTCAATAACGTAAATATTCTTAAGATAAGTAGCAAAAGGAAGAAAACTCCACTTATAAAAGATGTCTGACTCATAGGAAAAACAACTAAGACAAGCCATAAGTAGTATTTAAAGAGATAGTAAACCCTCATGATTTTTCAAAACTGCTTCATGAATTAGTAAGTAGAAGGGGAACATGTTCCAGTGTATTTCATCAGGCCAGTAAAACCTTCATATCAAAACCTACTAAGACATACAAGCCGAAAGGGATATAAAGCAATCACTTCCCTGAACAGGTCACTTTCCAAATGTAGATATTATTTACTTGAGCAATGGCTGATAGGTCCCAAAGAAAAAAGTTTAAAATGAAAAATCTTAATGTGATTTGTGAATGTTTAAAATTTAGCAGGTACGCCGATACACACACATACAAATTTCTCTTCACACAATTTTCAAATTCGGAAACTATACAAATTAAGTCTGTTTTAATCTGACTTTCTGTCAACAATGATCAGTGAAGACAGCTTGGAATAACCAGTGAAACCAACCAGAAGCTGATGGAGGTGAGCGTCTTCCCATGTCCTCTGATTTAACTGCACGCTATACGGCCAAAGTACAATCCCCACCGAAGAAATAGACTGAGGAGCCGTGTTTTGTCTTAATTTGTGTTTTTCTGATATGCATAGAAAAGAGCACAGAGACATATGTAGGGTTTTTCAGAATATAGGCAATTTTGTAACATTTGTGTATTGAATTAAGTGGTATCTATCTAAATGACATTATAAAATTCATTCCAGCAACCCATAAAATTAAACAAAAGTATGCTCTTCCCAACATTAATAAATAGGAAAAACCAAGCTCAATAACAAAGATAACTGGTAGTGTTTCTTTGAGGGACACAATTCAGACTAAAGAGCTCTTAAATACCACTGAAATAACAGGGCCAGGACATTTGGAGGAAAGACACACCTTTTTGCAAGCTGGGAAAACCCTCGTCTAAAGGTAATGGTCATATTCATTGCTCCAAAGATTTTGAATATGCTTTAAATTAATGTTTTCTGTATCAAGTTTTTAAATTTCAGAATCAATAGGGAAGAATTTATCTGGAAATCATTTCATAACTGGGGTGGAGTATTTTCTTATAATTTTCTTAATCATATTCATGGCTTGTTTTTCATATTCTTTAATGATTCCTCGCTTTTCCATCTTAATAAGAGGATCATTACAGAGCTACTTATTGAAATGTTAGCACTTTGTTCACATCTGCAGAACAAAGCTCTACATCCAGCTGTAGAGTACATATTTGTCCAAGTCACCTGGGCCACTCCAGAAGTTTCTCAGGGCTTCACTCCTTTGCTAGCCAGTACTGCCAGGTAACCTGGTGTTCATCAGAAAAAAAAAAAAATTATCCTTTTAATAAATAAACATCTTGATGATTGCTGTGAGAAGTTTTTCTTATGAAAAGTACTATATTTAATGTTAATAATGAGCCTATTTTTAACATAGGAAATATGGCTTAAACTAAGCATTTAGCGTGCTATGGACACTCAATTAAATGTGAAATTAGTATGAAGTGATATAAAGAGAATTGGGTTTAGAGATGTAAATAAACCAATTTATACAAGCACATATATTAGTAACTAATCTTAAAAAGCAAAAACCTTGAAATAGAATTTTGTTTCATAAATTGGAGTTTTGAAGAGGCTGTAATTAGAGCACATTTCTATGAGGAAATACTCCAGGCAGGAATTCATGTGTGTCACGTTCATCGACATAATCCTTTAATCAAGTATAACATCTGGAATATAATTGAGACTGAGGGAACAGGTGTTGAATCAATATCTCAACTGCTCAAAATTTTTTATGAAGATCTACATATCAGATTCGATTTAAATAATAATACCGCTACTAATATAGCTCTGGTTTTGCTAGACCAACTTCTATTCATATTAATATATTTACACTGTAAATTCTATGAAATAGGTCCTGTTTTTATTCCTAGTGCATGGACAAGCGAACGGCAGATTTAAGCAATCAAAGCAAGGTTCCAGAGAGGTTAAGCAGAGGAAATTGAATTTAAACCTAAACCACTTGACTCTGAGCTCTGTACTCTTAATGTACTGTGCTGCCTCTGTGGAATTTTAGGAATTTTAGAATTTATTACTTCAAACCACACCTTGGCACTCAAAGCATTGTGGATAGAACTTTTTAGATTGGATTTTCATTCTCTTAATTCTCAGCCTCACTTTTCTGCCAGTCCTGTATTACAGTGTCAGCCAAAGGAGACAACTAATTCATCATAGAAGAGTTTGTAATTAGGTGTTTTAGTAGTTTTAAGTAATCAAAAATTAATGCAGTATTTAACTATCCTTCAGGAACTGGTCTTTTAAGCTACTTGACATGATATGAAACAGGCTCTGTGAGGGTTGTTGAAGAAAATCACTGTGGTATTAATTGGAGATTATATGTTAAAATTAGCCTGAGAACAAACCTATGGCAAACAAAAACAAATGTGGAAGTTGTCAATATAGATAGACTCCTCTTCTGAGATAAACTCAGCATAAAATAATGTTTTTGGCAATTGCCAAGAATTAAATGAAATTAGTAACTTTCTTTCTATTTTGATGATAGAATATTGTCAGATAAGACTCAAATTAGCTTCGGAATAATACACATGGATAGTAGTCTTGATTAATACAAATTTCAGATTTAAAATATTTTTCTTTGTAACTCAAAAGTCACTTTAGTTGTGTTGGTCATTGCAGTAAAAGCAGAATCAATATCAATAACAAAGTCACTATGATCTACTGGACGGACTGTGTTTATTGTTCCTGAATCAGCCTCCTGGTGAAGGTGTCATTCTCAAACGTTGAGCCTCAGAATGAGGAAAAGGAATGGTCTCATCTACTTGGCATGCATGGGAGAGTGCTGGGCGAGTGGCTGATCTGAAGAATAACGCAGGAAAGGGGACAACACCTAACAATCAGAGTCAGAAACACCAAGATTTCAATGTTGAATTAACCACTTGTTTTTAGTACTGCAATCCTGAAGAATCTCCTGTCTTCTCCATGTAGTAATTTCCTCACCAGCAAAATTATATAGATAATACATGTGGCGATTTTTGAAATTAAAATAATATCTAATAAATGTCCAACATGAGACCTATATATAGCAGATGCCAAAATTTTGAGATAAATCCCAAGAGCATTGTGTTACACTTGAATGGGTTATTTTATACTGTGATTTGAGATTTTCTTCTCCTTTTTAATTTTTTTTCTATTTTCTTCTCCTTTTTAAATTTTTTTCTATTTTATCCAAATATTTTGCGTACCACAAGGATATGCATCAAATGCAATGTCAGCATAAACATCTAAACAAATGGGGTTTATGAGAAAGGAAAAGTTGAATGAGAAAAACATTGTCTACTACAGAAATGCTACAGTACTGGTGCTAAAATTCACTATTGACTCAATGTACTTTCTTGCTATAACAGATTTAAAAAATATTAAAAATATGTATCATAATAGGTCGTATGTTATGCTTTATTAGTTTTTAATTTGCATAATTAGCCTATTGACCTAGTCACCAATTAAATTTTTTAGCGTTTATTCAGGTAAATATTTCCATTAAGGGCTTCACAGATTCCTTGTGCAGAGTCCTATCG
>PVJO010011990.1:0-57395 GCA_004026905.1 Hystrix cristata | reverse complement strand
AGCACAGTTTCTGGTTTCTGATAAAAATCAGCATCAACAAACCCAATTGCACCTATTTCCATTACAGCCGTCACCCAGTGCTGGATCTCCCATTTTGTACATTAAAACTTTGCCAACCCAGGTATTTTTTCCCCTAAACATTTTATCTGTATGCTGGATGGTTTAGACTCCATTTACAAAAAGCAACAATTTTTTTTTTGCCATTGCCCCTTCCAAAACAGCTACTGATTTTGTGTGTGTGTGGACAAGTGAGTCTGCAAAATTGACTTTGCAGGATAAGTATCTTGTATTCCACTCGCACTGTGAGTCTGTGTTCTCCTGAGGTTAATTTGCTAATCAAATTCTGCTTCCGTGTTCCCTAGTTTATCACTACGCGTGGGGTTTTTGCCCCTGCACCTTTTCGCTTTGTCTTCCCATAATTTATTGCAACCAACTCTTGTATTTTTAAAAACAGTTTTGAATCTGCATTAATTTTTAAGTCCCTGAGGAGCATTATGTTCCCAAACATTATGTTCTGCACTTTCATGCTTGTATCACTTTGTGTAGTGCCAGACACCTCCTGGGATCCCAGGAAATGTTGTTTCTTTTTTAAAAAGATGGGTGATCACTGTGGGATGCCTATAAAATATCTTTCTCAGCTGAGTTACTCTCACCATTTATTCATCCCAAGTGGCTTAGGTCAAAATATTGGTTGAGAGAAAGATGCTAAGTCTTTGGAGAGGTCTTGCTAATCTCTCCTTTCTGTAAAAGCAGAGACGAACATTGACTGGTCTTACAGGAATATTGAAGAGAAATGATGAAAAGTATTGGAACAGCCGAGGCTGTTGTTAAAATTGTGAAGGGCCGTGGAGATGACAGAATCACTCTCATCAAGTGGCTGCAGTGCGAAGGGGAGCTTACTCCAGTGCTGCTCTGCTCAGCAACTATACAATGGCAGCCAGCGGGATCTGTTTCTGCTGGTGTTGCCTGTTGCAGAGAGTAGGAACTGCTTTCCAAATACTCAGCACCAGCTGTGTCCACATCTCTTCTTCTCTCAGCTTCTCAGCTCTGCCTAGAACACTCCCAGAGCCTTCTACAAGGCACGTTTGAACTTCCCTCTGCTTTCCTCTAAGTCTGTTTTAAGACCCAGGGATAGGACCATGGACAGAGGTTTAGCCTACCAATCAGTGACACAGCTGGAAAGCTGGTTCTCCTGCTGCCCTCGGAGAGGGTCTTAGAGCGAATAGATTCTTCTTTTCCCAGGGCTCACTTTCCCTTCTCCCTCTTCCTTTGGAGTGGCACCGTTTCTTCTGGAAACACGCGCTCCCTCCACCAGCTCCACGCTCCTAGGTCACATAAGGAATTCTCATTTTTGCAAAATGTGGCTTTTAAAATGTTTAAACGTATTTCATTATAAAATATTTCAAACATTTTAGAAAAACATAGAAAAATAGAAAAATGTAGAAAATAGTTTAACATCTGTGTATGAAACACTCACCTTAACAAGTCTTAATCTTTGACCTCTTTGCTGTAGGGTTTGTTTGAAAAAAAATCTTACAGTACAGTTGAAACTCCTTATCTGATCTTATCCATTTCTCTATTTTTCACTTCCCTTCTTTTTCCAGAAGTAGCCATTACCTTGAAGTTATATGAAATCATTCTCATGCACACTTTTACACTATTTATTATGTGTATATATTGATAAACAATATATAACATTGCTGTGTGCTTGTAAAGTATAAAGAAATACTATGTATCATGCTGCACACACAACATCCTGCCACTTTTTACTCATTATCGTGTTTTAGATTTATTCATATTGCAACCCAAAGAATTAACTCATTCCTTGTAACTGTTGTATATTATTCCCTCATTTGAATATACACTTTAAAGATGGGTAGGTTATTTTTAGTTTGTTATTTGCTGTAACAAACAATGTAGCAATTAACATTTAAATACCAGCCTCCTGTGCACATCATGTAAGAGTTTTTTCTAGGCCAGAGTTTCTCACCCTCACACGATTGACATTTCAGTCTACCCAAGTCTTTGTTGGGTGGTAGGAGTAGCATCCCTCACTCTCCCACTAGGTAAATTCCAGTCGCACCACTTCTCCTGCCCCCTGTAACTGTGAAAATGTCTTCAAACATACAGATGTGTACCACTGCACTTGGCAGCTTTGGATATTATCAGAATTTCAAACATTTTCCAATTTAAAAGTCTGAAATGGTGGCTTTTTATTGTCTGATTTTTGTTTTGCCTTGGTTTCTATTGATATGGAACATTTTTTTGTAGTTCTATTGGCTGTTAGGGTTTCTCGTCCATGTGACTTGCTTGTTGACATCCTTTGTTAATTTTCTTTTTAGTTATTTGGTTTCTTTTTATTCCTTTGTAAGAGTTTATAAGTTTTGTATAACGCCTTGATGATTTTATATGTGGGAAAATATCTTCTGTCAGTCTAAGCTTATCTGTTCTGTTTGTTGATGATGTCTTTTTATTTTAAAGTGGTAAAATGCATCAGTATTTTTTTGTTTTATACTTTTGTGCTTTATTTAATCATTTCTTTCCTATTCCAAGAGTATAAGATATTCTCTTAGATTTTATTCTAGAGATAAAATTTTCTTGTTCATATTTAGGTCTTTAAATTTAAGCTTATTGTTACATGAATATATAAAATATATAATATACCTATATAACTTCTTTAGCATATATTCATTAAATAGTTTGTCTTTTCACTACTGCCTCATAATGCTCTCTCTGGTTTAAATTTTGATATTTGGCAGAACAATCTCCTGACTTATTCTTCTTCAATAACGACTTGGCTACTATGGCTGATTATCTGAGCAATAGATATTCTCTTTCTCCTAACTGAAGCTCAATTGTTTTCGGGTGACCATGGACCCTGTCTCATAGTGTGCAGTGCAAGCCTGTCATAGGAGCAGTTCTGCTCCACTGAGCTTGGTTTGTGTGTAGGCATGTGGTGCATCTCTTGCCAATGAGTACTAAGTGGAACTGTGCTAGAGAGGGTAGGAGGAAGTGGGTAAGTTTTCCTCACACTTAAAAAAGTACATAGGAAAAGTCTTTCTTTTCCTATCTTAATACAAAATGGGAGGAAAATGTGATGTCTAATACTGTGGCAACCTTCTTGCGCCCTGAGAGGACAAACTGGAAACCAGCACTTTGAGAATGGCTAAATGGAAGGGTGAAAAGGTTCCAGATCCCTGGGATATCATTTGTGTGGCTGAAGTAACTGATTTTGGAACCTCCTGTGATCTGAAATAATAAACCTCTTATTGCTCAAGCCACTTTAGGTTGTATATTCTGTTACTTGCAGCCAAACACATCCTAAACTACCCTGAAGTATTTGAGCCTTTACTTTCTACATGAATTTCATGGTCGTTGTATCATTGCTCTGTCTTTGATTAAGTTGGGTTTTTTTGTGTGTGTGTTTTTTGTTTTGATTTATGTGTTGGGGATTGACCCTGAGGGCTTTGCACTGGGCTACATTCCTAGCTTTTTTAATTTTTTGTTTTGAAATGGGATCTTGCTGAGCTGCCCAGGGTGGCCTCAAATTTGCAATCCTCCTGCCTCAATCCCTCAAATAGCTGGATTACAGGTGTGTGCTGCCATGCCTCGCTTAGGTTAGGACTTTTTAAGTTGAATTTACATCGAAAGAAAATGTTAACTGACATCTCACTGTAATGAATATTCCAACTGATGAAAATGGTATATAGCTCTAATTTTCAAATATTTAATACTTCCATAAAATATTTTATACATAAAATCTGTATTTTATTCATACACAAAACCCTCATCTTATTTTATATTTGTTCCTAGACACTGTATTGTTTAGCTATTAGGTTAGATATCTTTATTATCAAAGATTATACATGTCACATGCTGAGACATAAGATTGCGATGGAATTTAGCATGTTAATCTTGTACCCATCAACCTCGCTGCATCATCTTTCTTGTTCAATACTGTTTTTGTAGAGACTGTTTTATTTTCTTTATACAATTACATTATCTGAGTAAGGACAGTTTACCTTCGCTTTTTGCCTGCTGGGCTAGAGGAATAGATGCAGCTATGGAAGTCTGGTTGCTTGATCCAATTTCCTTTCATGTTCCTCTTTTTCTTGCCTCGTTATTCCCTCTAGTAAGGCCCATCACCAGGCAGCGGGCAGCTTCTTTACCCTCTTTAACAAGGTGGTCTCTGTGTATGGAGCGGGAGCTCCTGTAGTCCAGGCCCACCCGGTGCACCACTTGCTCTCCTCAGCCTGGCAGGTCACTGCTAGTCTCCCCTTCCCCTCAGCAGCCCTGTGAGAGCGTCCTCTGCCTCCTTTCAACCCCGGGCCCCTCAGATCCCTGTCTTCAGCCCTGTTCATTGCTTTGCATTTCTGGTCCAAATAAAAGTTTACATACTGAGCCAACTCTATCTTTGAATTTTTCTCTCTTATAGTTCAATAACTGCTATGATTTAGATATAGTTTGCTCTTGTGTTGAAATTTAATCCCCATTTTGAGGTATTAGAGGGTAGAAACTTAATCTGACTGTAGTGTTGAGAGGTGGGGCCTTTGGGAGGTGATGAGGATTAGACAAGGTGGTCAAGTAGAGCCCCTGCGATTGAAAACAGGTGGCTTTGTAAGAAGAGGAGGGAGACCAGCGAGGACACACACACACATGCCACACATGTGCCTTGTCTCTTGCCACATGAGGTCCAGGGCCACCCTGGGACTCTGACAGCAAGAAGTTATCATCTAATACAAACTCTTGAACCTCAAGAACTGTGAGCTATGATCCACTTCGATCTTAGTTTAGTACATAGTGAGAGACATGTATCTAGTTTTAGTTTTCGGCATGTGGCAAGCCAATTTTTCCAGCACCATTTATTAAAGAGGCTATCTTTCTTCCAGTGAGGGTGTTGGGCTCCTTTGTCGAAGATGAGCTATTTGAGTGTGTTTGGAGTTATTTCTGCATCTTCGAGCCTGTTCTATTGGCCCTCAGGTCTGTCTTCATGCCGGTACCATGCTGTTTTTATCACAGAAGCTTTATGATACAATTTCAAGTCGGGGACTGTGATTCCCCCTGCCTTATTCCTGTTGCCCAGAACTGTTTTTGCTATTCTTGGTCTCTTCTGGTTCCAGATAAATTTCATGATTGCCTTTTCTAATTCTGTGAAGTATGTTATTGGAATTTTGATTAGGCTTAGGTACGACTCTGTTACCTTGACTGGAAATCATAATTCCAATGTCTTCTTACTTCATAAGGAAGACAGAAGGGACTTCTACTACTGTTGATATTTAACATTGTGATCAAATTCAATGCTGCTTAGAATTTTCAGTGTCCTTCAGGTCCTCATGCTTTGAAAACACTGTAGTTAAGTCTGAATATGTCATCTGGCTAGTAGGGAATGGAGGTAAATATTATTTTCTCTATCTGAGAAAAATGAGGCTTCTCACTTAATTGTAGCATAGAACAACCAGACAAAGCTAAGATTCCTGCAGAGATGAGTCCGGGCCTTATTCACCCCATGCCTCCTGCAAAATAACCCCCAATGGAAGTTTTTGAACTGAGCAAACCAAACTCCAAGGCCATCCCTGGCTTTATTCATCAGGATACCCCAGGAACTCAGATGACCCTTATTGAATTCTGTGCCCAGAATCTACGCAGTATCATGATTTGAGCAAAAGAAAGACGGGAGTAAGAGCAGAAAGAGTTGATTTTCAGCAAATTTGAGGGAAGGAATTGTCAATGGCATTTCATCTACAAAGTGAATTTTGATTGAGATTTAGATATTTTTTACACTAATCTCCTTATATAAACTAGCTTAGTATGTAAATATCATCAAAATAGCATTCATTAAAATTGCAAAACTTATTTATTAAAATATGTAAAGCAGCCAGCTGCAACAGTGGTGATTAAGTGTAAAAATACTTTGTTCAACAAATATTTATTGAATTCCTACTATGTGCCAGCACCACATAGGAACTAGGAATAGAAAAATAACAACACAGGTCCTCGCACAGCTGACAATCTGGTTGAGCCAATTATGGGCAAATAGATAATACCGATATGTAGTGATAAGCTTCTTAAAAGTGCGTTGGGGGACTGGGGATTTAGCTCAGCGGTTACAGTGCTTGCCTCGCAAGTACAAGGTCCTGAGTTCGATCCCCGGCACCAAAAAAAAAAAAAAAAAAAAGTGCGTTGGTTTGCAAAGATATGATACACCTGTGTTCACAGCAGCGTTATTCACAATAGCTAAAAAGTGGAAGCAACCGAAGTGTCCACTGACGGATGGATAAGCAAGATATGGTAGAAATCAGAGGTAACGTTATTCAGCTTTAAAAAGGAAAGAAATTCCAACACCTGCTACAACATGGATGAACCTTGAGGGCATAATGCTAAGTGCAATAAGCCAGTCACAAAAAGACAAATGCTGCATGATTCCACTTACATGAGGTATCTAAAGCTGTCAAGGTCATAGAAACAGAAAGTAGAATGGTAGTTGCCAGAGACTGGGGGTGACGGGGAAATTGAGGTTGCTTAGTGGGTATTGAGTTTCAATTTCACAAGAAGGACAGTTCCCGGAGATTGGTCACACAATGACACAAACATGCTTAACATTGATGAACTGTACGCTTGGAAATAGTTAACATAATAAATTTTATGGTGCGTTTTACCACATTTTTTAAAGTTAAAAAAAAGTATTAGCTCAATGAGGGCAAGGGCCTATTTTGTTCACTCTTTCCAGCACCTATAGAAGGCCTGATACATAGTAGGCACTTGACTAATATTTTGCCATCCTCGGGCTTCTCTTCCCCATCCAACATCCTACACACCAGGACAATAGCCAAGTAGTTCTGGGAGCCAGCTCAGCAAACAAAGGCACTTCTCTCTGCAGGGCACTGAAGGGAAGAATTTCAAATATTTGTGATTTGATATTTGTCACGGTCACACCAACTAATCTCTACTTCTCGATTATGCTTATCTGAGCTTTTTTGGCATTTAATTTTCCTAAACATAGATCCTGTTTCTACTTCCCAAAACAGAATAGAATTGTGATGGACTTTGTAATATTACAAAAAAAAAAAAAGTGGAAGGAAGTCTGTGAGATGAAATCATGATTAGGCCTTGGTACAAATGGCCCATGGGCCCCGGTGGCAGCCAGGCATAGGAGGAAGGGTGAGGTAATTAGCATGTATTTGCAGCTCTGTGCCTATCTTTGTTCCTTCCCTTCACTGGCTCTGTCTGAGTCTCTTGTTTATTTTTGGCCAAGTGAAAAAAACAGAGACAAAAAAAGTTTCCTTATACTTCGGCTTTTCTACTTTTTCCTGGTGTGTTTGGTTTCCTCTTGCCTTGATCCTTCCTTCTTCTTGCCACCCGCTGGCTTCGCTGTTCCTCTTCCTTTCTCAAGCATGACTGTTCCTTGTGTTCTAGAACCCGGGCAGAGTGCGGAACATCCAGGAGGGAGGGACAGGAATGTGTGGTATTTTGCGAGGCCTCGCTGGGAGGACCTGATGGATTCAAATGGAGGAATTTCCGTTTCTGAACCAGGCATTGGGAAGAGCTCCTTGTTACTGGTCCTGGCTCCCCTGTGATCATGGGAATACATGCCTGATTTTGCAAAATATCTTCCCCAAGATGCAACACCTTCTGTTGGAGGGAGTGGCAAACAATATGTATGACCCTCTGAAACTTCTGTGTGGCTCTTGGGACAGCCATCAGCCCTCGTGTGTCCATAGGCTTCCATCTCACAGATGACATCAGAATCTGACTTTCTTTCTCTGCAGGGGTCAGGGCATAAGGAAGTTATTCACCTCCTGGCTTCCAGGAAGCAGAGAGAACAAGTGAGCCAAAGAGGAAGGGACAGGGATCTAGATATAGTCCCCAAAGTAACACTCCAATGTCTAACTTCCTTCAAATATGCCTACTTCCTAATAGCTCCTTCAGCAATGAATTTATTGTTGGATTAATATTAATCCATTGATGAAGTCACCCTCATGATCTTATTTTCCAAAAACCCATTAGATGTTCTTTGGGGGAACATTTTAGATCCAAACCATAACAGAAGTGATTTCTCCCCATACAAACTAAGAAATAAAATTTCAGCCAAGCATAGTGGTGCCTGCCTATAATCTCAGCTATTTATGAGGCTGAGGCAGAGAGCTCACAAGTTCAAAGCCATCCTGGGCAACTGAGGAAGACTGTCTCAAAAAAAAAAAAAAAGACCTGAGGATGTACACAGCTCAGTATTGCAGTGTGTTTTGCCTAGCATTTGCAAGGCCCTGGGTTCCATCCTCAGTACACAGAAAGAGAGAGAGAGGGAGAGAGAGAGAGAGAGAGAGAGAGAGAGAGAGAGAGAGAGAGCCCTCCAAAGCACACTTCCTTGTATGAAGCACCCTGCTTCCACATAAACAGCACTCACTTGAGATCTGTGACAATCAGAGTGAATTTGTAAGGAGCCCTCCAGGCCCTTGGGAACAGAGTCATGAATTTTTTAGATGGCTAGCCAGAGTCTGGAGTGTGGTTCAGAGCTGTAGGACAGAACTTCCAGTGAGTGTAGCAAACTGGTCTGGAGAGAAGCCCATGACCTTGGCCTTCTTACCCTGAAAAACCATGGTCAGGACCATGAATATCACAGAGCACTCTTCTGGTCCTCTGACCTTCCTTAGGCCACCTTGGCTGTGTCCCAAATAGCTTTCCCTGGGAAGAAGTAAGTGAGCAGAAAAGAAGGACTTTCAGAAAGTTAGGTTAACCTTGGGTTTCTGTTGCCTATACAAATTCTGATTTGTGTTGGAACCTCGTTGTTATACACAGAGATTTGTCTCTGGCTCTTCCGTGCCTCCTGCCAGCTTCCTGCTCATAATTCACAAGGCCTCTGCCCATTTTCCATCTCCTAAATGCTTTTCCTAGATCTTCCCACAGGGCCCTGATGCTAAGCTGGCTGGAACTAGTAGAAAGTGAATTCCTGCTAAGAAATTGGCTTGTAACATTGGAGTTATGTTATCTCCTCTACACACTGCATTTGCATCTTAATAGAGACATGAAAATGAACAAACTTAAAAGCTCAAAGGACTGAGTATCTAGGAGTAGACTGTCAGGCTCCTTAACATGAGGGATTTGGGGGCCGCTCTAACAAAATATGATAGACCAAGTTGCTTATAATCAACAGAAGTTTATGTCTCACAGTTCTGGAGACTAATGTTTAAGATCAAGGCATTGGCAAATTTGGCGTCTGGCGAGGGCCTGTTTTTTGTTTGTAGATAACCGTGTCCTCATATGGTGGAAGGAGCCGTGTATCCCATAGATGGGGCTCCATACTCATGATCTGATCACTTCCCCAAAGGTCCTACTGCTAATACCATCACTTTTGTGATTAGATTTTCAACATATGGATTTCAGGGGGACAGTATTTCCATAGCAGCTGGTGTCCTCTAGATCTCCTCATGTGCATATATGTATCTAAATTGGCCCTGATGTCAGTGCCAGGCCAAGAATAAAAAATTCACCGTATAGCAAGAACTTTCTCCATTGTCCGTAGAATTCATGAAACCCCAAGTCCTAAATCTGAGCCTGCTAGCGAATTCAGCTTAGGCTGCGCGAGTAGGCTTTGTCAAGCGAGGTATTTCCTCTGACAGGACTGGGCTGCCCATCAAGGCTCCCGGGTGGGTCTTTGCCAGGAAGACCTGAATGGAAGAGCAAGCTTGGCCCTCAGGAAAGAGGATCTGTGTCCGTTGCACTAAGCCCGGCATGCCTGTTCCAGGCTGGTCTCTCTCAGCTGATGATTCTCTGGATTAATGTACTTTTGATCCAAGAGAGGGGAGAAAAGAAGGGGTACACCAAAGCTGTAGCAGTCAGCTGTTGCAGGTGGGACTTTTGCTGGTGGGATGGTGACAGCCGTCGGATGCTACTGGCTGCCCTGGCCTGAGCCCCTCCCCTAGCTCCTGCCACCATTGCCCTCTCCATGCCACTTCTGAAGACCAGCTGCCCAGGTGACACCTTTTTCTTCTCAAACTTTGTTGTTTTCTCTTGACTCTTTTCTGTCTTCCCTCAGTGTCAGACTGCAGGCATCTGATTTTTGTCCTGCGCAGGCTGCCATCTCTGGCTCGCCACGGGTCTGTAATTGCCTCCGGTTAAAGTTTAAATAGATGGGTTTTAGCCCAAGAGAAAAATGTAAACAAGCCCTTTCTGCAGTCTTTCGGAACTGCTGGCCGCCAGTGCTTCTGAATTCTGTGGTAGTAAATTCATTCTGCTTGTCCCTGACTAAGGGGCGGAGACAGCCATCTCTACCACTACCACTGCTGGGCTTTCAGGGGCTGCCTCTCCAGAGCCACCGAGAGGCTTTTAGATGACCTGCACTTTTCCTTTTAACTCAATCAAGCTATCAGGATCCAGTTCCCCTTCCAGGGAGTTTGCCAGGTGAGGGAATAGTTCCCTGCTGGAATTTTTCCTGTGGAGGGTGGAGGGCATTGCATTTGTTGGCTGAGGCATTTTGGTGACTGAGATGGTCCTGAGAGTCCTGAGAACGGGGCCGTTCTTGGCTGACACCAAGCAAAGAGGGCCGGCTGGGTCTGGCACGTGCGTCTGAACGTGAGCCTCTTCACTCTTCATTGCTGTCTTTCCTCTGAAGTCAGCAGGCCTTTGATTCTTAGTTGGTTTTTTTTTTTGGTTTGGGTTTTCTTTTTCTTTTTTTCTGTGTCTTAAGAATATTGATTTTCTGTATTTTTCTGCTCTATATACTTCGGGTACTTATGATCTGGTGTCAGAATGGATTTGGCAATACTTTGGGATATTTTAGTCAAGGATTTGCTTAGATTGCTCCCTTCCCCTTCTCAACAATCCTTAGTAATTCCTTGTTTCGAGTTTGGACTCTTATTCAAGACCTTCCAGTATTCTGATCATACACTGAACTCTTCCTACTCCTGCAAGCTGCTGCCTTATTCTGCAGTGTCCTAACACCCAGGTCCCTTCCCCTGCCCCACTCAGCATCTTCTCTGAGCCACCTTCCTGTGTCCTATGGAGCTTTTCCTACCTTCTCTGGACAACCAAAGGCAACTTCTTGAGTTAGTTCTCGAACCTCACCCCCTTCCTGGTAACCTGGTTTCACCATCTGCTATTCGGCCAGTGTTTATCTGTCAGCGTCTTGCATAAGGCACTTTGCTCTTTGAGTATAGAATGAATTTTTTTCTGTCCCCCTACACTGCCCACCTTCATGTGTAATCCGTTGTCCGTGCTCAATAAATATTTAATTTTTATTTTTTGACCTCTCTGAAAAGATAATATTTTTAAAGTAGCTCTTGAGAGGAATGAAGAGAATTGAAAAATGGATTTGGTTCAAATCTAAGGACTGAAATCTCGGAAACAACCTATAGGCACATGTACAGATAAATGGGTAAAGAAAATGTGGCTTATATAATACAAAGTGGAGTGTTACTCATCATAAAAAGGATAAATTTGGGTCATTTATAGGAAAATGGATGCACCTTGAGACAAAAATGCCAAGTGACCTGAATCAGACACAGAAGGTTAAATATTATCTGAGAAACACATGATATAAATAATTTAAAGAGCAAAATAAAAGATCAATGATAAGAAACAGGGAGGTTGATTATGGGGGGTGGGAAAGGGATCTGGGTACAGCAGGGGTAGATGGGAGGGTGGGGAAGTAAAAATGATAGAAAAGAAAAAAAATCAAAAAACAAATCTAAGATCTGCTGAGTATTAGTACTAAGAGTTTCCTAATTCTTATCCTTTCCAAGCCTCACTTTCTTCATATGTTAAGCAAAGACAATAGGATCTCTTTTATGAATTTTTGAGCGAATTAAAATGAGTTCTTACAAGTAAAGAACCTAGCACAGTTCTATCTCATCCTTACCCTCTCTTGCTGTTAAAGCATTTGAAATGTTGAAACATTTTTATGCTGGGATGAAGATCTTACCAATCAACACTTGCACCTGCAAATTTTTGAAAAGCTTGTCTTGGGTAAGAGTGGACTTGTTTCGTAGTCATTAGAGGAACATCTCAGAACATTAGAGGAAGAGAAGGCAGCCACTCTTTTTTTTTTTTTTTTTTTTTTTGCTGAGTTATATTTATGTGTAGTCACCCCAGGGCATGAGATCAACTCTTCACTGACAATCTTAATTTTAGGGAAGGGATGAGACACCAATTAAGACCCCCTTCTCTTTCCTCCACCACCAAAAGTCCCCTGCTATTTTCCCCATGGACGGGAAGTGTAGATTCCATTCATTCATTCAACATCCCTGTGCCAGGTAGTAAGGTAAAAGAGGAGTCAGCCAACTTCCATGCTTTCAATCCAACGGGCTTGCCTTGGGCAAAGAGGAATGAATAAAGCATCTAAACTGGGATTGTAGGGGGAAAAAGGAGGAGACAGTCGGCATCTCAGGAAAGGCTGGAGAGATGTTGATTTGAGCTGAATCTTGGAACGTCAGTACATAGCTTTCAACAGATAGTCCAGATGAAGCTCTTCAGGGGGAGGAACCCCGACTCTTGTTCCTTCCCCTTTTATCACCACATGAAGATTGAAACATTTGGCTTTACCACCTTTCACCTGTCCAGCCAACTTCTCCCTGGTCTGAGGGCCAAAAGTGCTTCCTTGGAAGCAGCCTTGTTAGTCCTGGACCGGACCAGAGAGCTGACGCTCAAAACTGCTGCTGCTTTTGTTACCAGGGACAGGAAACAGCTGGAGAGGCTGGAGCTCCCTGGGGGAGGATGGAAGAGTCAAGGCTGTGCCCTGATGCCTGCTGTGAGCGTGCGCATGCGTGCGTGTGTGTGTGTGTGTGTGTGTGTGTGTGTGTGTGTGTATGTGTGTGTGAAGTGTGTGGGTGTGTGTCCGTTTGCATGAGCGGCTAGATGTTTATGTGTAGGTATTGCCACAGAAAACAGAAGTGAAGATTCAGAAAACAAAGTGGCAGTTCGGGACCTCAGGGGTAGCTGAAGGACTGCGGCGAGAGGGAGGGGGAGGTTGGAACAGCCTCCAGCAAAACAAAAACAGAGCAGGAAGTTGCATCAGAAGAGGAAGAACACCAGTGTCATGCTGAAGAGCCACAAATGTCGCAAAATAGAAATGACATGTATGATTCTCATTTTACCTGGGCAAATACTGTCACAATATTTTCCTCTTTACAGGGCGATTAAATTACTGAAATAATATTTGGTGCAGTAATCACGAAGAACACAGAAAAACACAAACAAAAAATTGTAATAATTTTTAAAAGTACATACATCATACTTGATTTATTTGGACCAGCAATTGAGCATAACTTTACTCTCTACTTCCACATGAACATTTTCCTCCAGCCCTTAAAACTTTAAAACAAGCTATGAAATTGGCTTATTGAAGAACATTTAAGAGGAGCATGTACTTATTAGCATAAATGGAGAAATACAAAGATACGTTAATGCTAATGATTGAAGATGTCAGGGCAAGCAATATAGATGCCAAGGGTGTCATTAAGTTTTTTCATTGCAGTTCAAGTTGAAATGCGAGTCCAAAAAGAAATAAAAGAATAGCTTCCCCTTTGATTAGATTCTTATAACTACACACATCAAAAATTTATAGGACTGGCTTTAGTAGGGAGGTTTTATAAAATGGTGATATAATACTGGAATAAATTTGGCACCTGGGTCTCAGATAAGCCTTTTGAATCTGCTGCTTTATAAATATGGTCATAGCTATTGGCTTTCTATTGCTTTTGTAGAACTGTAATGGCTTCGAATGATTAGCCGATTTGCCAGTCTCACAAAGATTTAAAAGTATATTGAGTTTTTGGCAGTGAACTAAGGAAGTTTTGTATGCTTTGGCTAATTTTCAATTGAACTTCTCAATTGAACAAATTTTTTGCACATATCCTAGCTGAACAGCAGAAGAGACCGGGGTGGACACTGTGGAGAGGAATCCATCAGACAGAGAAAAGAAGGAGCCAGTAATGAAGAAAGGGAGCAACTACGGATGCAGCTCGTCATTTGCATTCAGTGGGGCCTCAGTAATAATTATTGAAGGAAGAAATGAAAGGAACAGGTGAGTGAGTAAGTACAAAGAAAGAAGCCTAAAGTCTGATTCAAAATGAAGCTTAGACTGGGCTTCATGACAGGGTTGTAACATATTTTCCCTTTGGTATTGACTTCATCATCTATTAAGATGCTTAATTTTCAGAAGTTATAAGGTCCTTAAAAAATAAAACATCTAAAAAAATAGTTTGGAAAAGAAATGGAAATCTATGCAGGAACAAGTTTTTACATTTTTAAAGAATTGTTTTGTAAGTTTAAATTCAGCATTACTTTAGGAGCAAAAAATACATTAGGATGCTGGAGGTGTAGCTCGGTGGTAGAGTCCTTGTCCAGCATGCGTGAGGACATGGGTTCGATGCCCGGCACTGAAAAAAAAAAACCCCATTAGGAAAAAGAAGAAGCATTAGGCTTAAATAGGTTTAAAATTAAAATTTATACAAGTAATATAAATCTAATTGAAATTATCTTTTTCTTTTTAAGACTAATAACTGCTGGGGCTATGTGATATGATGTCAAGTCTCATTTGACTTTTGCCAATTAAGAAGAAATCAGTAAAATGTTAGAAAAGATGCCATAAACATCACAATAAAACAAACAGAATCATTAAGTTATATTTTTTCCTAGACCCACTACCTTCCATATGGTATTTATTTTTAGAAAAGATATAGAAATAAACATTTATTTTAAGAAAGTAACCCAAGGGGTAGGCAGAGTGAGAAGGAGAAAAAGATAAACCAAACCTATTATCAGCAACTTCTCTTTCCGGGTGCTGGGGATCAAACCTAGGCGCCCTCTACCACCGAGCTACGTCTCCAGACCTCCTTCCTTCACTTTGAATTTTGAGGCAGGGCCTCCCTAAATTGCCAGGCTGGCCTCAAACTCGTGATCCCCTGAGTAGGTGGGGTCACAGGCGTGCTCCACCACACTCGGTTTGACTGCACCTTCCCCCCAGCTTTTATATTTTTGTTTAATGAGTGAGTGTCCCCACATTTGCCTGTTTCTCTGCTTTTTAAACTTCTGTGTATCCAAGGGCTCTCCTTGTGGACACACAGTCGGCTCTCTGTATCCACACTTCCTACATCTGCAAATTCAACCAACAGCATGTTGAATATACATCGTTTTAAAATTTGCATCTGTCCTGAACATGCACAGGCTTTTTTCCTTGTCGTTGTTCCCTAGACAATGTTGTAGTTATAGTGTCTAGGTATTGTAAGTAACTTGGAGGTGAGTGGAAGTGTAGCGAAGGAGGCACCTATGATATATGCAAATGCTGTGCCGTTTTATGTGAGGGATTTGAGCATCTTCAGGGTTCAGTAGCCCGCTGGGTCCCTGGAACCAAGCCCCTGAGGAGACCGAGGAACGTCAGCATTTGCTGAGGTTCTGAAGCCTTGCTCGGGAGCAATTGCACAAACTCCCTGGCCCAGCTTATGTTCTAGGAAACTTCTCTTTTCTAACACAGTTCCCAAATGATGGGCACGAGAAAAGACAACGTGTGAACTAAGAGATGCTGAGTTCTGTTTCACATTATAAATCTGTAGCCCTTTCCTTCAATGAGCGGCAGGCCATTCTTAAATCCTTCTGTTCTGTACTGAACAGCTTAGTGTCTCTGCCCCGGTGATCCAAAGAACTTTGTTCTTTGCCCAAAGTACCTTTGTTTCCCAAAGCAATTTCTCCTCGTCTGAGAAATGCTGGCATGTCAGGCTGCACTGCCCTTGAACCAGACAACTTTTTCTGCTTGTCTTTATCTGTCTAAATAAAGCTAACCTACATTTGCTGTGTAATTCATTCGGATGCTTGCTGATGCTATTTAAAGCATCCCTCAAGGCCTGAGGAAAACAAGATGTGTTATCTCCACCTGGGAGCCTTTAGGTTTGCTGGGCATTTAAGGAATTCAAGAATCTGTTCAGTCTTCACTGGTTCAGACATGGGGGACAAAAGAACTCTGGATTTTTGATTTCAGGCAGCTTTCCTGGACTTGTACATGGCTGGGATCTGCTGAAAGAAAAAGGTAATTAGAAATCTCTCTCTCTCTCTCTCGTCTTTCTCTCACAGTCTCCATGTTTGGGCTCCATAAAATTAATCTTTTCTAAAGATTAATTGCTCAGCAGAACATATGTTTCGTTCTGGCTTCTGATGACTGATTAGTCCCCTGTGAGTTTTCTTACCCCTCTCAGGGAACAAATTCAAAAAGGTGGCTCTCTGCACAAGCCTGTAATCCCCACTGCTTGGGAGGCTGAGACCAGACCAGAAAGTTGTAAGTTTGAAGTCAGCCCGGGCAACTTAGGGAGACTCTGTCTCAAAAAAGTGGGGGAGGCAGGGATGTAGCTCAGTGGTAGGGTACCCATGGGGTCAATCCCCAGTAATACACACACATGCATACACACACACACACACACACACACACACACACACACACACACAAGTTCAAAAGTACCTGTCACCTTAATAGACAGAGTTCTGATGAGTTTTTGACTTGTTTCTGCCTTTCCCTTTTCAGCCTCCATGTATCATTTCATTAGAGAATCCTGGTACTTCCACATTCCAGAAAAGGAAAGGAAATTCTACAGGAAAAAAAGAATATTGGGGTTATAAAAAGGACTCTGTTGTGAATTTATACATGACTGAGAGTTCAGAGAGGTTTCAGATATGTTGTTTGTGTTTTCAAATCCAGTATTTCTGTGAGTCTGTTGGCTTGCCTAGTGGAGAGAGAGGAACAATGGGATTGTTTTAACTGTTAGTACCTCACTGCTACCTTAAATATGAGCTTATTATCAGCATCCACTTGTTCAGCCAGGATTCTGTGACATCCATTGCAGTGAGTGAGTCAGAAGCCACAAGCTAACAGGTCTATTCCTTTCCACCGTCACCTAGGAAACCATCTCATCATCCACAGGAAGTGCAGGCCCCGATGGGGAGTGTGCCCAGATCGAGTTATAAAGCTGGCAGTGAGTTTTTCAGAGGAGGTCAGATAATAATGCGTAGAATCTTGATCTAAGGTGGGAGGTGGATCCAACCTCTCAGACATGGATGGAGGGCTGCTGGGCAGAAATAGCAAGAGAAATTAATCAGCTAAAAGCACATAAGATATTTGCTTTGTAAGAAATTGACCAACGGTGAGAGATAAGCAGGCATGATTTGATTCCCCTGACAAACAGCCTTCATTTGCCCAATGGCCGAGAGTATTTAGGGGAAGTATGGTTGTACAGTGTGTGAAATGGGACAAAGAAATTGACAGCACCTCAGGCCAGGCTTTCTGCTGAGTGAAATGCATGTCCACCATTTGACAGTCACTGTCCCTGGGTTACAGACGCGCCAGGCCCTATCTTTAGAGAAAACCACACTCTGATTTCCCTTGTGCTCTCACCGTTTGGTTGCTGTTGGTGCTGTGCACTATTTTCTCTTTTCTTGACTGCTACAGTCCAGTGCACTCCAGTCCAGCATTGGCCTGGTTGAATGTATCCGGTTTATCACACAGTATGCAGATATCTATGGCTGTAAGTTTAGTACAGCTGAGAAAAACTACCCAGACAGTTTCATATTATTTGACAACTTGATGTTTCCAGGCAAAATCAAATTCCTATTGCTGCTGCAAGTGATTTTACATCAAAGTACATAAGCGTTCCCAGAACTTCCTGTTGTAGGCTCAAGGAATGTTTGAATGGGAGGGAAAAAAACCTTCTGTACTATAACCATTTGATCCAAACACCTCATTTGTTACACGAGAAATGAATTCCAGAGAAGGGAGGTGATTTGTCTAAGATCATACAGCAAAAGGGAGAGAAGAACTACAAAACCTCATCACAAGTGCAGGGTGAGTCAATGGGTGACATGGCTGCCTCCAAGACTTCAAATTAGCCAGGAATATTGGCACACTCCTGTAATCCGAGCTACTGGGAGGTTGAGATAGGAGGAGCTAAGTTCAAACACAGCCTAAGCAATTTAGTAACTTATGAAAGTCTGTCTCAAAAAAGAAAAAAAAAAATTTAAAAAGGACTCAGGGGCTAAGGATGTAGCTTAGTGGTACAGTGCTGGCCTAGCATGCATGAGGCCCTGGCTTCAGTCTTCAGCCTGGGAAAAAAAGTGCCTATTCGTATATTAAACTGTTTTAACTGAAATGTAGAGTCCTGGGGTAACTGGTTCCATCATAGACTGGCGGTATGGTGAGTGAGTGCCAAGAGCATGATGTGCCACCTTGAGTATTCATTGCGTGGGAGACAGTGACAAACATGAGTGTGCCCAGAGAAGGGTAAAGATAGTGATAAGAGTTCCAGTAGCT
Source organism: Hystrix cristata (assembly GCA_004026905.1). Taxonomy (NCBI): domain Eukaryota; kingdom Metazoa; phylum Chordata; class Mammalia; order Rodentia; family Hystricidae; genus Hystrix; species Hystrix cristata. The sequence continues at coordinate 39,115 of PVJO010011990.1, read as the reverse complement.
GTAACTTCAGAAGAACAATTGCAGAACGCCAGGAGACAAGAAAATTTGTCATGGAAGAGATGGAAGTGGGTGTCATCAAATAGTTGACAGCTGTCTTGAAGAGGGCTCAGACTTATTTTGTGTTCCCATGAAAGGTAGTTATAAATTGTTACAAATTAAAGTGATAGAGTTTATCTCCATATAACTAATTTTGTAATAATTGAAGCCGATTGATGTATACTCAGCTGATAAGTACAATAGTGAATTAATTCTTTATCTCTGGAGTTGTTCCCAGTATTCATTTGTTCATCCAAAAGCATTTATTGAATATCTGCCATATGCCAATGATACTAGGCACTAAAGATACAAAATGACTAATATAGTCACTTCCTGCAAGGGGGATTGTAGCCAAGCAGAGGTTCTGGGATATCACTTCTATGTAGGAATGGTGTCTTAGTTCATTTTGTGTTGCTGTAACACAATACTCAAAGCTAGGTAATTTGTAAAGAAAAGAATTTTCTTTAGCTCAATGTTCTGAAGGTCTAAGAGCATGGTACCAGCCTCTTAGGGGGTCTGATGAAGGCCTTCTAGCCACATTGTAACATAGCAGGTTGGCATCATGGTGGAGAGAGAGAGATCACACTGATGGACAGGAAGCAAGAAAAAGAGCAGAGACTGTCAAACTTGCTTTTAAAAGAAACCGTCCTCAGGAGAACGAATCCATTTCATAATGCAAGCATTAACCCCTTCTGAAGGTGGTGCCTCTGGTCCTGATTAGTTTGACTTGGCCTCACTTCTTAAATGTTCTACCATCTCATCATTACCATATCAGGGACCAAGTTCCAGCACACAAACCTTTGAGAACAATAATAATATCCAAAGCATAGCAGACAGGGTCTGCGGGCAAAGTAAGTTTCATATCATGTTTGAGCCGTGTTAAGGCTTGATTGTTACAGTAGCTAGTGTTGCCTTCATTGACACAGACGACATCTTTATAGTGCCTCTCACTAATCTGTGCAATGCGCGAATCTCTTTCACAGTCTTCTAAATTGCTTATACACGCTGCTCACACTCTATCCGCTGGAATTCAGTCACATGTTCACATCCAACCCACGGGAGGTTTAAAAATTCACTCTAGGGTGCTTGCTTCGGCAGCACACACACTAAAAATTCACTCTAGGGCTAGAAATGTAGTTCAATGCAGCACATACACTAAAGATTCACTCTAGGGCTAGGAATGTAGTTCAATGATACAGCACTCGCATGAGGCTCTGGGTTCAATTCCCTATGCTGCAAAAAGAAAAAAAATAGTCTAGCTGTGTTCTCAGGGAAAAAACGGAAGAGGTTTCAATGCCTCACTAACAAGTCTTTTATCACATTATGCAACTCCAAGATTCTATGATTATCATGGAAGAACCAGATAAGATTTTTTTAAGGAGGGTTGGCACATGTTGCTCTATTTATTTATAAATTTTTAAATTTAATCTATTTTCTTGGTTGATGCACTTATGTACAACATGTTTTGATATGTATCCCAACATCTGGGAATGGTTAAATCAAACTAATTAACATATCTATTACCTCACTTACGTATCATTTTGTTTTATAAAGACAACATTCTGTTGTTGTCTAATGCTAATGTTATTGTGTCCTATGTTTACTTCAAGTAACTTCTTAGCAAATGTTACCTATTGAAGAAATGTTGTTTTGTTTTTATGTTGTTTTGTTTTGTACAGCTAAGAATCAAACCCAGGGCCTTACACATACTATGCAAATGCTTTACCACTGAGCCATATCCTCAGCCCTCAAGATATTAAGATAAAGAAGCAAGATAGAGAACATAGTAGAGCATGCTACTTTGGGCAGCATGAAAAAGGAAATAATAGTAAGTATTTGTATTTGTTTGCATGTATGGTGAAACACTGGAAAGATACATAAGAAACCATTCTGACCAGGTGGAGGGCAGTGGGATGATGAAGCATCAATGGGAATGAGAATTCATGTATTCCTCTAAATATCATTTTAAATTTATTTACTTACAAAATATATAATTAAAATTTTTTCATTCTATTGCAGAAGGGTTTTTCACCAATTGACCTCTTTTTGTTTTCAAATGAAGAGAAGCCAAGAATAAGACTGCTTGGAAAGATGAACACAATCTAATGACTCTGAGGTAAAAATAATGATGAATAGTGTATCTTTCTTATTATAATGTGCCTGCATTAGATTAATTCAAATTTTCAAAAGAAAGAAAAAGAATATTAATGCAACGGCTTGGTTTTCTGTGGGATCATCTAAGTCTCAGAGTGCTTTTATATTCAAAATTTTTGCTTATTTTCATTGACATTCTTGGGCTAGTTGGCTTTCTTTCACTATAACAAAACACTTGAGGTGAACTTATAAAGAGGAAGGGTTTATTTTGGCTCACAGTTCTGGAGGTTCCAAACCATGACTGGCTGGCCCCATAACTTTGGACCTGTGACGAGGTAGCGTATCATGATGGGAGCATGTGACAAAACAAAACTGCTTCTCTTGTGGCTCAGAATCAAAGAGAAAGAGCAGGGACTGGGTCCCACTGTCTTCTTCAGGGGACACTTCCAGTGACCCGAGCACCTCCCACAAGCCTCCATCTCCCAGTAGAGTCATCCTGGGGACACACAGGCCTTTGGGAGATATTCGGTGTCCAAACTATAGCAATTTCTAATGGCTATTAATGTTCAGGTAATATCCTGTTTTGTAAGAATCTTTTTGAGCCAAGAGTACGAGTTAATTCCCTGCAAATTTATGCTAGACTCACCTTTTTATTTCTGGGTAGTATCATCATTGGAAGTATGTGATAAAAATCCCGTATGTTCTAAGGCAGTGATGGAGAACCTTTTAGCGCTTTCAGTGGTACAAACAGCCCACCGCAGCGCAGGTGCCGTAGGATCACCACCACTGTTCTAAGGCATCTTCACAAATATTTTCTCATTTAGTTTTTCTCTCAGCAATGTGAATTAATGGAGACTAGTATTAGCTCAGCTTTAGAGATGAAAAAACAATGGCAGCCACTATAAATAAAATAGAAAGGCTAATGAAATATTGGGGGAACTGTGATCATAATAAATACATTATTACAAATCATTGATTAAAAGGCAAGTACCCCAATACATAAATCAGAAAAGGTTATAAACGAAAACTCATAGACAATATCTCAGTAACGATAACATATTCAAAAATATTTTCTCTCCTCAAAGTGAAGAAACATCATATCCGGCATTAACAAAGGCATTTGGAAGTAGAAATGCTAGTATTTTTCTGGTGTAGAGAGATTGGTTAGAAAAATCTTTCCAGGCAATTTGAAAGCATATTAAGCCATTAAACATGTTCCTACACTGTAACCTGTAACTGCATTCTACTGAAACATCCAGAGCAGTAGAACAATTCATGGAAAATGACAATACTAGGATTTTTATGAGGCCAGCAAACGACGAATCAGAAGAAAATAAAATAGTGTACTAAGCTACCATTTAAAAAAAAATCATATCAGCTGGCACAGTGACACACACCTGTAATCCCAGCTACTCCTGCGACCAAGCAGGAAAATTGCAAGTTTGAGGCCAGCCTGGGCAACTTAGGACGATCCTGTCTCAAAATAAAACAATAAAAATGGCTGGCAAAGTAATTCAGCACTTCTTGGGTTTAATCCCAAGTCCTGCAAAAGAGAAATCTTGTTAAAGAACTAGCTAAAGTAGTTAAAAGCTAAAGGAAAATCTCACTACTCAATGTTAAGTAAAAAAGCATGTTTTAAAAAAATATGCAGAAATATGTATATACTTTACAAACGTGTAAATTCCGAGACTATTAGGAAGCAAACTGGCTAAGAGTGATTTAAGTTTAGAGAGACATATTGGTCATTCAAAGCGTTAAATCTAGGCAGAGTTCTTACCTTCTTGCTGATGTCCATTCTACTGGGCCACTTTATTCAAACAAAACAGACCAGTTCATACATAATGAAAATTGAAAAAAACAGCCCTTGGTGAGTTCTGCCAAGTGTCATAAAGAATTCCTTAGCAGTGAGGGAATTTAATGGCATGTAGGTCTAACAGGTCTTGAATCTATGGCACATCCCTGGTGTTCTGCAAAGGTTACAGAATGGGAACTTTCGCCACACCTGGGTTTTAAATGTTTGCACATAATTTTACCCTTCACCTGAATTCATATTTGGATCTTGGGCATTTAAAGATGTTGCCATTCTCTCCTCACTCATTCAAACTTGTTTCCATATCTTGGATGATTTTTTTCCTCGTTTCTTGCAGGTTGTTGTTCACTGCATTGACCTACCTGGCATTTTTCACTTTTCGAGTCTCTCTCTGACTTCCAGAATCAGCTCCGTGGGGCTGTGGTACCGTTCAGTGGCAGAGCTCTTGCCTCACACGGGCAAGGTCCTGGACTCGATCCCCAGTGCTGGAAAGAAAGACACCCCTGTCGACCAGTCATCCATCTCTCACCCACACGCAGCATCAGTTACTTTCCTTACATTCAATGTATTGATCTTTTATGATTTTTATCATAATCAGAAGTCTCTTCTCACCAGCACATTCAACATTCTCATTGCTTTTGCAATGATCAGACATACTGGGGTTAATAATGTTGCAAAACACCAACACTAAATACGGCAAATCTGCTGGTAACAGAAAACTAGTTAGTCAAGACTGAAACCACCACGGCCAACTGCTGTTGCCATCTGTTGGAAGCAGGTGAAGCTGAAATGCTTTTGCTTTTGCAGAAAGGTATTTTCATCTCTGTGACAGTTCGCGGGTTGCCAAGCTGTCAAAGAACCCCTGCCTTTCTGCAGCTCTGGGCTCATTCTAGTAAAGTACCTTTGAGACAATAGCCATCAAATTACATATAAGTTGTAATCAAGCAAAATTATTTTTAGATAGGTCAATTGGTTTATATTGACTGAATAGGCTAAGGCTATAGGTTTGATCTCAGTGTGGGATGTTTAGCATACAAAGAAAAACTGTGATGTCCAGGTAGTCCTTACCTTCGTGCAGCCCTCTCGCACATGCTTACTCTCTGGGCAGCCTAGCTACAGTACGTAGGGGCAGTCACATCATTCAGTATGGTCCATACAGCACAATGTGGTTACCAACCTCTGTAGTGATATGTGACTTCACAATTGGCAAATTCCGAACCTCAGCCATTAACATGAAAGAAGATGCAACAGGGCACAGGGAAGCATGACCATAATCCCAGCTAGTTGGGAGGCTGAGGCATCAGGATCTCATGTTTGAGGCCAATCTGGCGATTTAGTGAGACTCTGTTTCAAAATAAAAATGTAAAAAAGGTGTGAGGCTATCACTCAGTGGTAGAGCATTTGCTTAGATGTGCAGGAGACCCTGATTCAGTGCAGTCTGAGAGGGGTAGAAGGGAGAGAGCAGAGGCCTTAGTCATATGTTTAAATTCTTCACAGGTTGGATCTCATTCCAGGCTTTTGACTTTTGACTGAATCCTTTGGATCTCCAGCCCATAGACAGCCCTTTGCACTCTTCCACACCTGACTTTACAGGTGGCTATTATAAGCCTGCCTTGTAACACAGTCAGTCTGTCTAGCGGTATATCTGTCATTCGGTATGTCTGTACATATATGTATCTTATATTAAATCTGTCTCTCTAGTGACCACTGACCAATATAGAGAATATTAGAGAACCAGAAGGATGGTACTGTTCACCTCAACTCCTCAGGGACCCAATGACAATTCCCGTATGAATTTGTATCGTGATATTTGCCAAAGAACAGGTCAGTGTCACTGGAGAATGCTACACATTTCTCCAAGCACAGAAGGCTACAGATTCACCGTGCAGCTTCTGGCCTCAAATGTAATTTTCTCCCTCTGTTTTCAGGTCCCACTCCTCCCTCCAGAGCCAGAGCTGCAGGCAGCTCTCTAAATAATACCATGTCCCTGGCCTCCTGGTTCCCATTTGAAGGGTTCGGCCGGGCTCCTTTGAGGTCTGCCCCCCACTGCCCGCCTCTCCCAGGCATCTTGCTCGGCTGAGTCAGCCATGAGTCACCTCGCTCATTAGCAGGACTCAGATTGTTTCTCCATCCTCTGAATCCCTTTTGTCTTCCTTCTTCTAACTGGTTTCCTGGCAGCCTAAGGTCTGGGAACAACCTTGAAGCTAGAGGCTGGGCTGCAACTAAGATGGTCTGCTCGGCGAAGAGGGCGGCATGAAGCGAATGGAATTAGAATGAGGAAGAAGATGAGGCTGATCGTGACGATCTTGACAGTGATGTTGCGCACAGTCACCTCAGAGGGAATTCAGTGGCCAGATTTGGTGTCTGCCTGTGTGGGTCTACAGGATAGTATGCGTCCAAATTTAGAAGCTGCACTCTGTGGAAGCAGCAATGTCCTTCTGTTGGCAGGCACTTTTTTCTCTATCCTTTTCAGGTCTGCTCCTTTGTTGATTTTGCATCCTCCATGCTTTCCCCTTTGTGAGAGATGGATGGAAACACAAGGGAAAGATGATGCCTTGTTGGTGTTTCTGGGCATGTCAAGAAGCCCAGCAAAATGATGCTAATCAATTCTAAATTCACCATTGAAACTTCAGTACCAATGTGCAGTTATTACTTCATTAATCTTATTTAAAGCCCTTTTAAAATCGGTCGCACTTAGTGACTTAGTTTTGATAGGAACCCAGAGACGCCACCCAGCACACACCTGTGGGGAGCAAGACAGGTACCCTGGGGCAGCGCTTCTGACCCGCCCGGTGCGTGCGTGGGTCCCAGGAAGCTTGCTGAGACGCAGAGTCTGGCTTAGGGAGTCTGGGCAGGGCTCGTGGCTTTGCATGTTGCTGGCCGGCAGACCACACTCTGAGTAGCAAGACTCTAGGGCCTCCGTGTGAAGTCAGATGAGGCTTGACTCCATCGCTGGGGGCTCAAGGGTGCTGCTCTGCACGTTCCTCCTGCCCCACTGGTACTTACCCAGGAGTCCCAGACAATGCTGAGCTGTTCTTCCAAACGCTCTTGGCTTTCTCCCATCTTCACTCCCAGTAGAAGGTGTTAAAATGGCAAGGGTTAGGCTTGGGATTAGGGCAAGAAGAAGGGCGCAAATATCGTCAACCTTAGCTGTGAAGTCCAGTCTAGCTCAAATTACCAGAAAGCTCTGAACTCACATTTGAGGCAGAACCTGGCTAACAAGAAAGTCTTTGACTTTTTAAAGCGATCCCCTTTTATGATTTTACAGTTCGTCTCCTTTGCTGATTTTTCTACTGAGGTCTTTCTCTTTTAATTATTAAATTGTGATAGCTCTTTATTAAGATATTAAAGAGAATACGTTTTCTTCCAGTAACTTCTCACAGTATTTTAACTTTATTAATTTTGGAGTTTGGAATCTTAGCCTCTACTCCAATGGTGACGATCCTGTGGCACACGTGCCACAGCAGGCTGTTTGTCACTGCAGGCTCTAAAGGGTTCACCATCACTGCTCCAGGCCAGTATTAATTTTCTCGTTAATCTGAGCAGCCCCTTTACCTAGTATGACCTGGAGTCTTCCTGTAGTGTACACAGAGGCAGTAAAGACTCTATATATCCTGAGATATATAGAGTATATCCTGAGAACTCTTCAGAGTGGAAAGAAGTACCTGTGGGAGGGTGCTTGACAAATATAGGGCATGCTTACTTTGTTTTCTAAGCTTTATGAATCCCATAGTTTTATTGAAACGTGTGTGAGACACAGATGACTGGTGTTGAAAGTCCCAGTTTTGTTTTGTTCTGATTTGCATTTGGTTTTGGTTAAACAAACATTTATTGAGCACTGACAAATACTCTGAGTTCTGTTCTAGGTTCTGGCTGTGTCTACATAAAGATGGCGTGATTAGAAGCTGCTTATTGAGTGCCGCATGTGCTTATGGTTTGTGTTTACCTTTTGCCTTCTCAATTACCTCTTGGTCAACAGAGGAGCTCTTCCCTCCTCCTGCTGTGTCCATGTACAAAACTGCTCAGTACTGTGAGGCAGATGACCGGTCAGCTCCCTGGTTTCTACATCTTCTGTCTTGTCTCCATTAGAAACTTTGACTTGTTAAAATTACTGATTCCTATAGTAGAGGTTGTAAGAATAGTAGTATTCTTACTTAGATTGACAAATTTTTTTAACTGTACTAGAAACTTTGTACCCCCTCTCAACTATGATGTTTAATCCCTTTATCTTTGATATGGCCTTAAAAGAAAGAATATTATCAACTCTGATAGTCAGACAGAAGTATCTGAATACGATGTGTTTGACCCCTGATGGGTACTTGTTTTTTGATAGTGTCAAAGGAAAGAACCTCTAATGGCAAAATTTAACAATCATCCAGGCAGAAAATATTCCCCGACCTTCTTGCAAGTACCCCTGTTATCTTTCCATACACAACTCCGCCTTATGGGTCCCTCCACTAAGCATAGATAAAACAAAAAAGTCGATATTATTGAACTCCATCCACTCGCCAAGCACCGTGCTAAGTGCTTTCACATACTGTTTCACATTTAATGGATCCTTTGCTTACTCACTGCAGAGGAGAAAGTCAGCCCGTCTCTGATTATGCCCTTCTCTGCCTAGAGGCCTTCCCCCTCTCTGTGGTGCCAACCTTATACCGGAAGCAAGGGAGCCCAGACTAAGACAAAAGCCTTTCTTTTCATGTCTCATCCATGTAGCTTCATGGCAAAAAGTAAGTTTCTCATTTCTAGAAGATAAGAGATGTGTTGATTTAGGAAGTAGTGAGTGGAACAGGGCTGAAGGCTGCATGCGCTCCAATACCACACTGTGTACCCACGTGGGTGGGCACCTGCCACTCATGAAAGGGCTCCTTCTGGTTCTGGCTTCTTGCTCAGATAACTCATTGCATTGTCTGGGAACAAAAACCTACATACACTCAACACCTTTCTTTTTCCCCCCTTTCCTTCTTTTCTTTTCTTTCCTTCTTTTCTTTCTTTCTTTCTTTCCCTTTCTTCCCTTCCCCCCTCCCTTCCTGAGTGAATATAGGTCACTTACTACCTCCCATCCCCTCACCAACCAACCATCCAAACCAACAAACAAAAACCACTGTCTCTGGAGACACTTGACAGGTTCCATCCACTCCCGAGGTAACCCGCGTCTTCTCCTCCCATGATTCAGATCTTGGATTCTACTAAGGGGAACACTACCCGAGTGAAGTTGCACCACCAAGGAGAAAGGACCCTTCCCTTGGCCGTGGGAGGGGCACCTCACACTGTCTCAGCTCTTAGGATTGGCTCCCCAGCTGCTGATGGGGACACATGGGCTCAGCCACAGGGCCAGCAAGGAACTCCCTGTTGACTAACAAAAAGGAGGCAACCAGGAGGTGCCAGAGCTGAGGTGAGGTGGTGGCTCATTCATAGATGTACCCACAAAGACACGGCTAGCAGTCCACGTTGTAGTACCTTGGCAGCGTAGCATACTCAAAGCTGGCTCAGTGTGGTGGGTGATTGGTGCCCCGCAAAAGAAGACTCTGGAAGAGGGTGTATTTATTATTAGCATGAGGTGGCATTTTTATTTCAGAGGGTGAGGGTGGGAGGCAGTGATGGGAGAAGCCTTGCTGGAAGGAGAGGACAATTTCGGGCTGAAGAGGAGCCCAGAGCAGAAACCCCCCCACTCCACTGATAATTGCCTGAATATCAGTGGAGCCAAGAACTTCCAGGTGCACTCCAAAGGAGACGTGATGACAAACCCAGACCCCAGCAGCCAGAGAGGACAGACTCCTAACACCTGTCTGGCTCATTAAGACTGAATCTATGCAGGATGGAGGCCGCAAATGAGAGGTCTTCAGTCCCTGCTGCCAAGCAGGGCCTGACAAGCTGTTTCCATGGAGACGCTGAGCGTGCGCAGGAGGGAGTAGGAGGCCTGATGCGTTCAGAGCCTTGGGCCGCAAGGCTGTGGCAGGCTAACGGACAAACAGGAAAACGGTAGAATCGATGAGAAAAGGGTGTCAAAACTATTGGCAGTTACTTGGGGTTTTATCATCATCATTCTGGATTAAGTGTAACAATTCAGTAGGATAGGAGCAAGCCACTTCACGATCCCGTTCATGTTTTCAGGAACCACTCAATGAGAGCATAGGGTAGTGGATGCTGATTCAGGCTGACTCCAAATGTACAGACACCCGTCGTAAGCCCTTCTGCATCCCTGGATCTAGCTACATATCACTTCCAAGTGTCTGGAGAAATAGGCAGTGATATGGGAGGGCAATTTCTTTCTTTCTTTTTTGCAGGGGCTGCTGGGCATGGAACTCAGGGCCTTGTGCTTGCTAGGCAAGTGCTCTACCACTGAGCTAAACCCCCAGCCCCTCAATTTCTTTTTCGTTTGCCATGGTAGAGGAAACCTTCAGCACTCTTCCAAAAACTCAGATGCTGGCAAAGCCCCAGACTGGATCCTATTGTCAAGCCATTTGAGGAACATTCTACATAGACAGCCAGCAGCAATGGGCCCCAAATGTTTGTTTTGTGGGTGTATGCTTTAAAACAGACACAACGAGCCAGGTGTGGTGGCATATGCCTGTAATCCCAGCACTTGGGAGGAAGAGGGAAGAGGACTGCTGCAAGTTCAAGGCCAGCCTGGGTGACATAGTGAGCTCAAAACCAGCCTACATAGTGAGACCCTGTGTCAAAAAACCAAAATAAATGAATAAATAAGATAAAATATACACAGCATGAAGTTTACCATTTTGGACATTTTAAAGCATACAGTTCAGTGGTACTAAGTATATTCTTTGGACCAGAGCGATAGCTCAGTGGTAAAGCATGCACTTAGCCTGTGCAGGGTCCAAGGTGCAAACTCCAGCACCATGTTTGTAAATAGTAAATCACAATCTGTGTGTGTCAGTCAGCACTAAGAACTTTATCATCTGCCAAAACAAAAACTCTATCATTAAGCAACAATTCCCCATTTGACCTTGTCTTAGTCCATTTTGTGTTGTTATAACAAAAGACCCAAGGCTGGGTACTTTATAAAGAAAGGAGGTTTATTTGGCTCACAGTTCTAGAGACTCAAGAGCATGATGCTGGCATCTGCTTGTCTAGTGAGGGTCTCATGGGAGATGGTATGCCAATGGTAGGAATGTGTAGGGATGAGATCATGTGATGAGAGGGGAAGCAAGAGACTGTGGAAAGACCAGGCTCCATCTTTTCATAGCAACCTGCTTTGGCGGGAATTAATCTATTTCTGTGAGACCTAACCAACTCTATGAAACCAGCATCAATTCATTTGTGAGAACTCCTTAATTACCTTCTGCTAAGCCCCATTACCTCAGTACCACCACACTGGGGATCAAGCCTCCAGTATAGGAACCATATGCAAAACCATAGCAGGTCCAAAAGATTTTAAGTAACTGTATTTTGCTGCAAAACTCTGCAGGTAGGAGGCTGTTTTGGCCCCTGTGAGAAAATTGGTTTGATCTTGATTTGATCAGCTACTTTCAATTCAGGCAGGGGAATTTGGGGCTAAAATTTTTTTGGTTTAATCCTGCTGATGAGCTTGTTAAAGCTAATCTTTGGCAGGGTGGGGGAGACTATTTTAACCATCTTAATGACTGATGGTATTTAATAATCTTGATCTCCAAGGTATTCAAATGGCTGAGGGGAGTGCTTATTAAGAAGCCAGTAAAAAATAACTCAAGGCCACAATCAAAAATCCTGCTGGCGGCCAACTTTTTTCCAAAGATAGTAGGGCATAATTGTGTGTGGAAGTGTCTAGGAACCAACTTCCCTTTGGTGAACCAACAGCAATGGTGCTTGGGAAGGATGAGACATCATTCTGGTGTAGTACCGTAGGGTAAGCCCAGAAGATCAGAACCTAAAATGCCAAATGTCCTAATCCCCTTTCTTCTACTAATTAAAACATTTTGTGTCGGTGGGATAAGGCTTTTTGATTTTGCTTGCTTCCCCAACAAGTTCGAGGTGTTTAGAACGTGGTTCCTATGGATCAAAGCTTGGCCTGAAGTTCATAGCTCCAAAGCAACAATAATCCCCAAAGTTCAAGCTAATACAGGGTGTTAATCGCAAAATACAGCAGGTGGGAGAAGGAGTGGAGTTGATTTGGTGAAAATTGCTCTACTCTAAACATGATCTAAATCACATGCTGTGTTTTGGGGACCATAGTGAGAAATACTCTTAAGAATCTGCTACTATGGGGAACTGGAACTCAGAGGAGGTTGTCTGGTTTGCTCGCCATTGCCTAGAAAACCAGGGAGAGAACTAAGAATTGGTACATGTGCTTCTTGATATCAAATGTAATGGTTTATTCTGATGAGTATCTGTGGTGTTCTGTGCTTGGAATGTCCTCAAAGCCTGCCTCTAAACTTTTCATGTGTCAATCTGTCAGCACCTTCTCTCCATATTTACTTCCAATTTAGTCTTCATAATGCACTTATTTTTTTCCATTACAACACAAACCTTGGAAGCTCAGAAAAACATTGTTAGCAGTCAAGAAAATGTTCAGAGCTAAGTGGGGAAGGGTGGTGTAAGTCTGTAATCCCAGCATAGGGGAGGCTGAAACAGGAGGATCATTGCAAAATTTGAGGCCACCCTGGGCTACATAGTGAGTTCAAGGCCAGCCTGAACTACATAGCGAGATTCTGTCTCAAAAAATAAGAAACAAACTAAAATAAAGAAAATATTTACAGCTATTAAGATTTTATTAGGAGATAATTTCCAGAAAAACACTATGAGGAGTTCTACAGACCCACTCTGAACCAAACAATCATACTGGTGAAAATTATTTTTAAAACACTCATTTAAAGTCTCTGGAAAGTGTCCTAAGGGCATACAGCAAATGAAGAGAAATTCAATCAGGCAAACCTAAATCTCGGTAAGAAGAGTGGAGTCTATGGCATCTGCACCACCAACTGCTCCCTCCCTTTCACCCCCACACATCTGGCCAAATGTGATGGAAGCTCCGGCTTGAGCAGATGTGGCCAGGAAGACAAGGCTCCGTTTCCTCCAGCTACCAGTCAGGGACTACAGCATCTAATTCCCCCTAACTCCATGTTGCACAGGTTAAATTCCAGGAGAGGGTGGCCAAGGGAGGGTCCATTCCTCCAGTGAGCCCCTACTCGTAGGGCAGAAACTCTCTCCCAGGGGCAGCAGACAGACAAAATTGGGGTCAAACTATACCCACTCCAGTCTGCATGGGGGGCAGATTTCTGAAATGCAAGCCAAGGGGACCAGAGGCTACTTCCTCCACCCAAGTCCCCCCTTGTCAAATAGGAGTATCACTCCAAGAGAAGTGGACACTGTCACTGCCCCAATCTGTGGAGCAGAGTCTCAGAGATTCTGCATAAGGAAAGAGGCAGGTGACGAGAACAGAGAACTCAGAAAAAAAGGAGCTAATTTTATTTGGAAGAGAGAGCACGGAGAAGTTCAAGCTAAAGAGTTTTCAAGAGAGTTTGGTGATAAGCAATTTAAAAAGCTGGTGGCTCCATAAGAACAAGCTCTAAGTTGGCTAGTTCACCAGCGAAAACCAGGGAGAAGGGGGAATAAGAATAGTCCTCCTGGGCTCAGAACACACTGTACAGACAGACCTCAAAAACCACCCTTGTAGCCCGGTGTGGTGGCTCATGCCCGCAATCCCAGCACTCTGAGAGCGGGAGGCAGGACGATCCCAATTTTGTTCCCAGCCTGGGCAATTTAGCAAACTTAGCAAGATCCTATCTCAATGTAAATAATTTTAAAAGGTCTGTAGATGCAGCTTACTGGGAAAATCCCAGCTTCAGTCCCCAGTACCACAAAAACAAAACAAAGCAAAACAAAAACTACCCCTGTAAAGGGCGCTTAAATATGCTTGGGTCAACTTGTTCCTTTATGGTGTTATTAAACTTGTTCTTCTGTTCTGTATATTTCTTGCACACTAGAAATTAGATCTAAAGGCTTGATGAAAACCAGGTAAACATTTGGGTAGGAATTCTTCATAGGCCATGCTATGTACTTCCTACCACATCATATTGGGCCAAATATAATGTTTAGTTGTTCCACTGAGTTGTTGGTCACTGAGTTAAACTGGTGACAACCTGTTAGGAACAGATTTTTAAAGATGAGAATTGACTACTTGCACTTTTTAAAAATAATTGTTTCTATTTTAAGAAAAAGGGGGCTCTCCAGAATTATCTGGTACCTAGAATATCAACTTTATCTTGTATAAGGTTAGGAAGATGAAGACAAAGACTTTTCCCTCTTTATAGACTAGATGCTGGGTGTTCAACTTTATCTCTGCAGGTGGTCGATGAGGGCAGACATTTCTGTGTTATGAGGTCTAGCAGAGACCCTTTTTCCTTTGAATGGTCATTACCACTCTGAATGGTCGTTACCCAGAATTTAACTGTAGACAAATAGATCTTTTTGCTAACTGCTACTAAAGATAGAATTTGGAAATTCAATACTGAAGAATAGTTTATGGAATTTCAAAATAACTCCTTTTTGCCATCCTTCCCCCTTCCTCCTTGATAAATCTTAGGTTACAGAATGTTAAAAACAAAAACAAAGAGGAGCATGTATTTGGATGCAGAATAAACAGATCTCTAGATGTGTCTTCAGTCCCCACTTAAATTCTAGAACAAGGAAAAAGTGTGTTGTGTTCTCTTTGTTTCACACTTATGTCTTGTCCTGTAGCTACGATAAACTGAACAGCTGATCCAGTGAAAAAATAAGGAGCTAGGTTGAAGGACTTCTTTGTTAAAACTAAGAATTTGAGCTGCTAAGGAAAAATGAGTTCTTTTTATCTCCCAATAAATACTTTGTTTTACAGCAATTAAATAACCATGTGAGCTAAACTCTGCCTGAGGTTGCCCTGGATTTCAGGATTCCCAGAGGGGTTTTTTGATTATTATTATTATTACTGCGTGTTTGTTTTTATATTTGTTTTTGTTATGTTTGTTTTGTTATTTTAACTAGGGCAGTTGTAAATTTTCTGCATAGTGGGATAGAATTTAACCTGGGATCTAGACTCATAATTTTTATTTTGCAACTAGAATTAGTCATATACCTCTTCTCCGTTTGTTGTATAATTTTCAAAGTTACCAGTTGAGTAGAAGACATGAAAAAAATCCTGTTGAGGAAATAGTTCTTTCAACAATAGCACTTCCAGGGGACCTAGCCACACATGCCTGTCACTTCCACTTGCGCTTACTGTTTACTGTCAAGACTCCACAGTCATTTAGCAGGGCTGCATAGAGTGAAACACCATCCATCTTTTTCCTTTTCTCTTACTTTCTTCTTTCTCTTTATATATATTCCCTTTCTTTCCTCCTCTTTTCTGTTTTCTGCCTCTGTCCTTGTCCTGCTCCATCCCCATCCGCTTTTTTGTTTTTGTTTTTTCTTTCCTTCCTTTGCCCCTCAGTGACCTTGACTGGCATACTCCAAGGACTCTCACTATTTTCATTACCCAGTTTTGTTGTCTGGGTGGGCCCTTCTGTGTCACATCAGCCTACAGTATACATGTCACTGAACACTTAATAGGACTGAAGGAGTAGAAGAATCCCAGAGAAGGAGGGCTGTGCCCAGGTCTGTGTTCTGAACATCCTTCTGCCCAGCTTCCATCTGTTTTGAACTGCTAGCTGCTGTCCCTATGCTGGGTTTTCTGGGTTCTCAGTTCCATGAGGATGGTATTGGAATTACTTGGACTACGTCCAGTACTTAGAAAGTACGTGGAAGATTTTGTATAATTATCCACAATAAAAACCTGAACAGATTTACTAGACTAATGGAAAGTTACTTGCCTTTTTTTTTTTTTTTGATAGTGGGGATGGTTTGCTAAGGAGCTGGAAGATGAGGGAAATCATGCCACTCGAACTCATTGTGAAGACTGGATCCTGTACTAAGAAGTTCTGATTGGTTCTGTGTGTTGTCTATAGGGTACAGAGCATATACTTGAAAAAATATGGGTATGAAGGTGAAGCCAACCAGATTTTAGTTTCTAGCAGTACGATGTAGTAATTTACTTAATATCTCTGAACCTCAGGTTACTCATCTGTAAAATAGGGTGATTAAATTTTTTTGCACACTACTATGAAGATAATACAGTAGCTACAATATAAATATTCTTACGGTTTCTTCATAAATATAATTTATTTTTAGATAAAATATTTTTCAAAGCTTGTCTTAGTCACTTTCTTCATTGCTGGAACAAAATACCTAACACCCATAATGTAAGGAAGGAGAGGTTTATTTTGGCTCGTATATTAGCCCATAGTCAGCTGGCTCTATGGCCTGGCAGAGGGGCATGGAGGAGCTGCTCATGGCATGGCAGACAGGAAATAGAGTCAAGGGAGGAGTTGGGAAGGGAGATAGAACCCTCCAGGCTGCACCCCTGCTGATGTACTTCTTCTGACCTAATAGCCAGTCAGCAATAATGCCCTCATAATCCAATCACCTTTCAAAAGCCCCACCCAGGAGCCTATGAGCCTTTGGGGGGATGTCTGGATATAAACCATAACATAGTTCTTGGGGAAATACGAATCTGACCACTGAGGAAAGAAGTTGGAAAATACTTCCATGGCAGAGACATGGCCACATTAAGTCTCTCTGAAGATTTTATGTCAAGTCTAAGGGCTCTGGCTAGGGGACGTACAAGGAAGTCTCACATCATGGTGATGGTGTTGATGAATGGACCTTCTCTTACAGGAGATACTCAGTTTCCTGACCATACCTGAGCAGTATTTCCTTAAGCCCAACCATTCCTCTGCATGATTCCCATATGACTTCAACATAGCGCTCGTGATGGACTTCAGGAAGTACCAGGTCTCCTTTTGAACCTAAGTATTTTTGGAGACTTGGAATTTGGGGTGAGGAGAAAACAGAGTGTCATGGAGAAAAAGAAGAAGATGTAGAATGTGGAAGAGATGAGACAAGTTAGAGAATTATCAAAGCTTAGTTTTTGCCTCCTTGAAAATGAGGAAATAGAATTTCCCCCAAAGAAATGAGTGCTGTCCTCGTCTCTTGTTTCAGTTCTATAGGAACTCTTCTAAGAAATGAGGCCTTCCCCTAGGTCTTTACCTCTTCCTTCCGCCTGGGCACTAAGTTCATCCCGTTCTCTAGGCCCTCCTAAGACGGAGAGACCAGTTGCTGACTGTACATTAATGGGCCTGAGTTAACAACCAACTGGCAGAAGCTATGTAACTAGAGCCCTTGGCCAAGACCTCTGCTAAATAAACTTCACTTGCTGGAGTATCATTAGCGAGATGGCTTGTAGAATCCAGCTTTTAAGCATGATGTTCTATTGAACAGACCAGATGCACTTGGAACATGTATTCTGTTTTAAACTGAATTTATCCTTTATTATTTTAAAAGCTGTAACAAGTTATTTTTTTAAATGTTTTCCATCAGCACGTTTTTTATTTATTGTCCTTAACATCCTGAGGCTACTTGAAGAAGGATTTAAATTTCAAAGTCTGGTAAGTAAACAAAAGTTTCCCAACAACATCTTCAGGCAAGCACCAAAAAAATCTCATTTTTGACGTGGTGTTTGGGTCCCCCATTACGGTCCATCAGTACTGT
The DNA here is from genome assembly GCA_004026905.1 of Hystrix cristata. Lineage (NCBI taxonomy): Eukaryota > Metazoa > Chordata > Mammalia > Rodentia > Hystricidae > Hystrix > Hystrix cristata. Next base: position 21,615 of record PVJO010011990.1, on the reverse strand, counting down.
GCCTAACCACAACATATTATAATCATTTTAAAAATATACTCCCAGACACAGAGTTGCCTACTAATTTACTTGTTCTTCTTAATCAGCATGCTTGGCTTAAAACTAAAACAGGAACAAACAGGTTTTAAATGTGGTATTATTTGACTAGATTCTAAACATATTAAATCTAATAGGCTGTGCTGGGGTTTCATATGACAACTAGTTTGGAGATGGTTAGTTACTGTTCTCCGAAGAGTAGAAAAATGTCCAGAGGGATGGTTAGAGAAGCAGAGGCTAGCATGTACAGCTTCAGCTCTTTGGGAATTTTTAAGGCTTTAAAGTCCATTCCAGAATCTGCTAAGCACAATATCCCCTAGTGTTGAACTTGCTCTCTGATACCTTCTTTTGTCTCAATTATCTGAGGCTATGCATTGAAACTCCGAAAACTTATTTATCTCTCTTCCTGCTTGTGACCACAAGGATATTGGGAAGCAGAGTTAATTGGTCAGGATACCTTAATTGTTACAACAAATGACCTCAACGTCTCAATGGTTTGATCCAATATAAAATGCACTGTCACAGTCTTATCACATGCACTGATAAGGGTGGAAGTGTATAGAATGTGATCATTGCTCTCTAGTGATTCGAGGACCTAGGTTTCTTCTAACTGTGGCTCCATCGTCTTGGAGGTTCACAGAGTCCTCACCATTCTGTCAATGGAACAGAGACCTGCACAGGAAGCTTTCTAAGGGTGAGACTAGGAATTAACACCCACAATGTCCACATTCCATTGACCAAAAGTCAGCCAATGACCCTGCCCGACTTCCAGAGAGACTAGGAAGTATGCCCAGCTCACAGTAGTTTCTGCCATGAGGGGATACAGAGAGCTCCTCAGGGCAGGTAGCAGTCCTAATCTTGTGTGTCACTGAAGTTGTATGAATGTGCAATCCCAGTTCACTTCAGTTAATGTCTAGGCTTACCCCTGATCTCTTGGTCTGCATTATAGTTTGGATCTAGAATGTCCCCCAAAAGCTTTATGTGTTCAGGGGTGGGGCTTTTGAAAGATGATTGGCTCATGGATTAATCCACTGCTGAGTTTATAGCTAGATGTGCTGTTAGGAGGTGAAGTCTGGTCAGAAGAGGTGGGTCACTGGGGGGTGTTATGGCTTGTATCTACATGTCCCACCAAAGACTCATGCAGTCGTAGGTGGTTTTTGGGAGGCGACTGGATGATAGGAGTGTGATATTGGATTAAAGGTGTGTGACACTGGATCAGCCTATTGATTGGTTTAGTAAATTCTGGGTGTGGTTGAATGGATTTACTGAACACAGAAGCCCCTCCCTGGGTGCAGGTGGCACCAGCCAATAGGCTTGCAGACTGGATGGAATAGAAGTGAAAACAGGAGGAAGGCTGCTGCCTCCTGCCTGCGCTGTCATGGACTGTTTCTCCTCCACCATTCGTCTCTGCCATTCTGCCTTGCCTTGGAGCCAGTTAACTATGGACTGAAACCTCTACAAACTGTGAGCTAAAATAAACCTCTCCTCCTTTAACTTGGGGATGTTATTTTGTCCCAGTAATGAAAAAGTAACCAAGACAAGGGGCGTGACCTGGAAGGGTGTATCTCTCTCCTCAGCTCCTCCCATCTTTCTCTGCTTCCTGGCTGACATAAAGTGAGTAGTTTTCCTCCAGACCCTTCCACCATGCTCTTTTTGTCTTGGAGCCTGCTGACTATGGACTGAAAATGTGAGCCAAAATAAACCTTCCCTGCTGTAAGTTGTGGCTGTTGAGTATTTTGTCTCAGAGATGGGAAAGAAAGACAGTTTCTGGAAAAAGTCCATCTGTCAACATTAGCATCAATCTAGCACCACAAATTGGTCCAAACTGGACGGTACTGGTTCATACACAGAACTTTACAGAGTTTCAAGAAACCTGGACCAAGCACATGCAGAGATGCTCATTATAAATTACCCCTGCATGTGCACACTGCCCTTCTCACCAGATGGTGCCCATGATAAAGCTTGCAGGTCAATCTGCACGAATATCTAAGCCAAACTTTATTATGACCTATGAGGAGAATAAATGTGTTATGAAGAATTATCTTTGTATTTAGTCCATTAAAACTTCTCTAACAAATATAATAAACTAGTTGGTTGACAGAGCATAGAAATTTGTAGCTCATAGTTCTGAAGGCTGGGAAGTCCAAGATCAAGGCACCAGCAGATTTTGCGTTTAGTGAGTGTCACTTTCTGGTTCATGGCTAGCATCTTCCTGCTGTGTCTTCACATGGTGAAAGAGGTGGGCATCTCTCTGGTGTCACTCAGGAGGGCTCTGGTCTCATGATCTGGTCACTTGGTAAAGGCCCATCTCCAACTATCTCATCTTAGGGTCAGGTTGCAGCATATGAATTTTGGGTAGACATAAACATTTGGACCACTGTAATACCTCTTCAAAAATATTTTAAAATATGTTTTGTCTTCCCTCAATCAGTGTACTTCCCACGGTCGCCATGACTCCATTATTGTCTGTACCCTTTCTTCCTGTTTCTCTCATTAACCAATTTACGAAGGCTATTTTATAGTTCAACCATTTTAGAGACATCCATTTATTCTCATTTACTCACAGGCTAGCATTCCCATTGAGCTTTTAGCCTCCTCAAATAATGTTTGTTTGTCTTCTTATAGAAAGAGGATAATGACTTGGGCTCTACGAGCTAACAGTGGCAAGGTCCTGATGTGTGCTCTGAGCTGTTTTTCCAATGACTGAGGTAAGATTTTACTGGTCCATTTAGGCTCTTGTTTTATCATCCAAGTCATGCATTTATGTGACTCATGGGATAAAGAGGGCAGACTTTATTCATGTATTTATTCATTTCTTTATGCATTCATTCATTCCAAATATTTGTTGAGTACCTACTATGCTGTGTGCTTAGACAATGTGCTAGCTGCTGGAGTTAAAGCAAAAGAACAACAGGTACAGGTTCCTATCCTCATGAAGCTTACTGGAAAGACAGAGTCTAAATAAATAATAATGCAAAATAATAATTATAATTGTTCCATTTGTATGGGAAGCTTGTTTGCTTTTAAACACCTTGAATCTTAAATCATCATTTTTTTCTCTTAACTGAGTCTCAGATTCTCTGTAAGAACCAGCTTCTTTTCCTTAGGGTAATCATTTATTGGTTCTTCCATTTACTCAAAACATACATTCATTCAATATCATTATAAAACTGCTACTTATCTGGCACTATGCTGAGCTTGCAGAATATAAAAAGACACATTCCTGCCCTCAAGAATCACAGTCCATCCAGTTGGGTGGACTGACATGCAAACCACAGAACACTATGTGATAATTGTCCTAATGGAGAAAGATATAAAGTCCAGTGAGACAAGGACAAGGAGGACCTAAACCATGCTCAAATAGGTCAGAAACTTCACAAAGGAAGCAGTGCTTGGACTGAAGTTTGAAAAAGTGACAAGGGAACAAGTCAAGGAAGGTCTTGAGATCTTGGTTGACCATCAGAGATTTGTATTCTCCTTCCACTGTATGGCATTTTTATGGGAGCTTCCAATCTCCCACACATTTTGATGGGGCCAGGAGACTAGTTCTCCTTAAACTAGTGTAAGAAGTGATGCACATCATTTGTGAATGAGGTTAAGATTTCTGATTCACCTGCCGGCTCTGGAAGTAAAAGCCTGATGATTAGAGGATGGCAGAACTAAAAAGTAGAGGAAACCTGGGAGGAAGACTTCTTGCCACACTGAACTGTTACATGGCCAAGAAATAACCTTCAGTTATGTTAATCTACTAATATTTCACAGCATGTTTGTTACAGCAGCAAGGTATAGCCTAATACAAGACATTCAAGCAAGAGCAACAATATATGCATTTAAAAGAGTGCCTAACACAGACTGCATGTTCAATAAATTCTTGATAATGCAGTTAGGGCATTATGGGGAAGTACAAGTAATCTAGTATTGCCAGAATATAAAATATATGACTGATGAGAGTGAAGGGAGTGTGGCTGGATGGGTTGGCATGAGCCAATCATAAAGATCTCTGAATGTCAGACTGGAGAATTTTGGTTTAATCTTACACAGAAAGGAAAGCCAGTGAAGACTATGAAAAGGAGAGGCATGATCACTAAAATAATAGTGTCTCTATAAAACATAATATGCTTTAATTTTCTTTAAATGTAAGATGCTAACCCAAAGATGAAAGATAAAGGGTTTTAGAATCAGTAGGCATCACAATCTGGTCAACACTCAATAACACATGAGGAAAGTGAGGCCTGGAGAAGTTAAACATCTTTACCAAGATTACCTAGCTAAAACTTGGCAGCTGGACAGCTAGTCTTTTGTTACTAGCCCTACAGCATTGCTCTTTCCACTGTAGTGCAGTGCTTCACAGCAGTGGAGACCAGCTGGTGTACCCGTGTTCAGTTTCCTAATGAAGACATTGGGGATTTAGAGGAAGAATATTTTCCATAGAAAGCCATCTTTTCTGTAATTCCTCATCTGATCTGAACCACTATTTTGGAGAAGGTCCATTTTTCAGCATCAGATTTCCCTGGAGGATGATCGAGAATATGCTTAGTGGCCTGTCAGGTGCCCTTGCACTGTCTGAGTTTTTGAGGGCAAGATGAGAAAGTCAATGGTTTGAGCTCTTGTAAATACTGCCTGGTCCTGTGGCATCTGGGGAGTTTGTTGGCTCACTGAATGAGACTGTGGCTCAGTAGCCACCTGATGTCCTTTCAGGGTTCAGATGCAAACGTCATCTCCAGCTTGTCTGCTTAAAGGTTCAGCATTTCAATATCATGTTCTGTTCATCAGTTTGCTACTTCTGATTTTCCTGTATTAAGCTGATCCATTATTCATTATAACTGTTTTTACTCTATATGCTACCTCAGGCAATATAATATAGATTTGTTTTTGAATGACAAGTAGGAATGAAGAGTAATGGTGCTAAGACCAGTCTCAGAGAAACACAGCATGTGGTCTGATTTAAATACAATTGGGAAGACAGTATAGTTTGGGGGTGGGGCAGAAGGTCATTTGTCTAAAAGTCTCTAATAACTCTGGGTAAAAACAGATTTTTTTGTTTTATAACCACTTTGCTTCTTGTCCTTTGGCTGTATCATCTTTGTCTTCCTTGCATGTTATTTAAATTGATACCTTAGATGGTTATTAACAAAGGCATTAGCCATGATGAGATATTACAGAAGATAAGATTGCTCTCTCTGTTCCCAAGAAATGTCTTGGTGGCACTCAAAGAGATGCTTTTATGCAGTGACAAGTGCTTGGACTTTTAAATTAGAGAGACATCTGCTACATACTAGCTGCAAGAATTTGGGTAAGTTTCTTAATTTCTCTGAGCCTTGGTTTCCTTATAGGTGATATGGGAAAATAATGTATACTATTGGGGATGGTTGTGAGGATTAAATAAACTAGCATATGTAAAACTCCTTTCTTAGTGTGGGGAACACAGTTGATGTTTAAATTATTTCCTTTGTGAGTTACTGAGAAGATCTCATTAATAGCTCTCCTTTACCCACTGCCCGTCTCTGGCTTTGGTCAAGATGAGAGACCAAAGAGTGAGCAGATGGAGACCAAAATAATACCTTTATCTTAATCAGTTCAGGCTTCTATAATAAAGTATCACAGACTTGGTGATTTAAGAGCAATGGACACTTATTTCTCATAGTTCTAGAGGCTGGAAGTCCAAGACCAGGATGCCAGTGTGGTCAGGTCTGGTGAGGGCCTTCTTCCAGGACATTGAATGCAGATTTCTTACTGTGTACTTATATGACACAGAGAAGTGAGAGCTCTCTGGGGTCCATTTCATAAAGGCACTAATCCCATGACCTCCTAAAGGACCCACTTCCTAATACTGTCACCTTTGGGGAGTAGCAGATCAACACATAAATTTGGGAAGAGACTGCTATTCAGTCCATAAAAAATTTGATTACTGATAAAGTCTTTTTATTGTTGAGTTAATAGTACTGCTAATTGAGTTTCACAACTCAATTAGGTATACTTATTCACTCTACCACAGATAACATTTAACCAGCACAGGGAAAGCATACCGTGGGTGAGGGTTGGGTTAGGAAGGTGATGCTTCTTGCAGGGGAGCACAGCCAGGTGATAGCCTCAGTGTGCGCAGACAGAAACCCGAGGAATAAAGGAGGATCTAGGCCAAACATGCCCTGTGTATTCTTCACAAACTCGGCAATCAGATGTAACCACAGCTCCAAAGAGAAGGAATAAGACAAGTTCGGAAGCCTGGAGTGTTAAACTTTCACAGGGAAAGAAATCTCAGAAGAGAAGCATATCCCCAGTGTACCTCTTCTCCCCTACCCCCATCTTCATTTTGCACCTGTTACTTTCCAGTCACTCTGCTCATGGTGGACACAGGTGCCAGTGTGGAGCTGAAGGCAGCCTCAGAGTACAAAAGGTTGGCAGCAAGATACTAGAACCCCAAAGCTACACCTCCTGAAGATGACTTTCAGTCCTGGCTTTGGGTTATATACCTTCTGCTCGAGTTTTTGATCTTTAAAATATACACATATTTTGTGATTATAAAAATAACACATACATGCTCATTAGAAAATATTCGGAAATTCAGAGAGGTCTAAAAAAAGAAAAATAACAATCTTATCACAAGGAAAGACTAGTGATTTCTTTCACTGTATTTCTAGTTAGTCTTCTTTGCATATTATTATACAGATAAGGTGATTCTGTCTATATATTTTAATTTTGCATGCTAAACATTTTCTTAAATTATAATTATTTATCCATGTTATTGAGAGTTCTCAGTAATTAAGCATCATTTTAAATGACATTTTCCTTCATTTTAAGCACATCTGGACCCATCTCTACAAATTTATGAAAATCCTGAGGATCTGGAGAGAGCTTTCTCTAAGTATTTACCTTTTTGGGGGACTGAACAAGGCAATCCCAAAGGCCAGGGCTCCTTGGACACATGTATGGTAAGTGCACAAGACTTGATCTTCTGATTTCTCATATGTTTAACCATTGATAACAGGAGGATTAGAAGATGCCACCTATTACCATTACTGCAAAGCAACAATTCAAAGCATGAGCCTTTCTTAGACACTACATCATTGTTACATGTTCAGACTAAACACTGTATTAGTCTGCAAGGGCTCCCATGACAAATACTATTAACTGGGTGCTTAAATAGCAGAAATTTATTTCTCACAGTTTTGGAAGCTGAAAGTGCCAGTTCAAAGTTCAGCAAATTTGGTCTCTTCTGATACCTCTCTCCTTGGCCTGGTCCTGGCTGCCTTCTTTCTGTGTCCTCACATAGTCTTTCCTCTGTGTGTGCACAGCCCTGGTAAGCCTCTCTGTGTCCAAATTTCCTCCTCTTATCAGGACAACACTATGTTGCAGAGGGACCCACCCTATAAGCTTTATTTTTACTTAATTACCTCTGTAAAGACATTATTTTGAATTATCACATTCTAAGGTCCTGGGGTTAGGACTTCAACATGCATTGAGTTGATGGGGGGCCAATTCAACCCATAACAACCACTCAAAAAAAAAATGAATAGCTGGGAGCTCTATAGTTGGGAAAAAATGTAGTTGAGATGCTCATAAATAAATACTTCATCTTCTAGAAATACAGTTCCATCACTACTGTAAGTCACAGCTACTGAGTGTCAGGAATTTGCTCTTTCCCAGCATCCAACAAGTCATCAACTGCACAGTGCACCAATTTCCTGAAAGACAGGATGTCTCAGTCCCCAGGGAAATTAGTGGAATTGCCCTGTGACTAGAGTACCTAGGAGGGGAAGGAAAAATCTGCAGAGATCTATCTGAGAGGTACAAGGTTTCTGCTCCTTTGTATTCTATTTACTTGTGTTTTTCTTAGACTGTAAGTGATATAGATAGATAGATGATAGATAGATAGATAGATAGATAGATAGATAGATAGATAGATCTCTAGTCCTTTTTCTATTTTTTTTTGAACTTTTATTTTGAACAGGCTTTCTGTAAGTTACTAAGTTGCTCAGGCTGGACTCGAACTTGTGATCCTCATGCCTCGGTCTCCCAGAATTCTGGAATTACAGCTGTGTGCCACAATGCCCAACAGCATATTTTCTTATGTTTAGTATTATTATATTGTACATGTAATTCCACTTCATATGCGCTCATTTTTTCTCCCTACCTAAAAGACCATTACTGAAATTTAAAAGAGAGACCCTTTCAGATATTTTTTTCCAAGTTCCAAAATTTGTGAAATTTGCAATAAAGTCATGTTACCTTTCTCCAAACATTCCCGATTTCTTCCCTCTGTTCCTTCTCCATATTGGAAGATTGCACCTCCTTGCCTTGGTGTTTTAGCCAGTGAAGTGAGGGTAGGAGTGATGTATGTGGATGTGGGCAGAGTTTGGATCAGCGTCATCTTTTCCCTCTCCATGACAACCAGCGATGTTTCTGATAATAGCTGCGTCATCCTTCTGGGCCTCAGGGTGAAAACAAACTAGAACAGGGCCATGGCTGACTTACAGTGGGCAAGTAGCATGCATGAGATATAAACTGTTGTTGAGTGCCACGGAGATTTAGGGGTCATTTGTTCCTGCAGCATGACCATAATTTTCCTGACTGATATGCCACTAGAGCATATCATTTGTGTCACGAAAGACAGTAAAGGATAGCTTCCCATGCCTCCATCTGACTTTTAATGAGGGTTACTACAAATGTGACAAGTCTAGATGTGGCTGCTGATCAGCAGGTAAAAGTCACTCCCCAGCTACATGACCTGCTTCCGCACAGCGGCTTCACTCCTTGTGTTGTTCAGATTTATGCTTCAGTGACTTCATGACATGGATCTTTTAAGCCAACAAGGAAGAGTCAGACACCATGTAGCTATTATATCTGTATTCAAAAGATGCTGAATTCCTGTTGAATGTTTAATAAGTAGATAAAAATTAGTGGATTATGATCAGGAAATATAAGATCTCTATGTTCCCCCATTTCTCCTTGTCTTCTGGGAGTCATTTTTCTTTAGTCTTTCTCTATTTTCTCTTCCCTTTTCTTCTTTATTTTTTACTGTTTTCCTTTTTTTACTACCCAGGCAATCCCAGTCTTGGGCTGGGGGTTTAGTCACTGGCAGAGGACTTGGGTTTGATCCTTAGCACCAAAAGAAAAAGAAAAAAGTAAAGAAAACAAGAAAGAAAAATCACAATAACAATAGTTCTTATTTATTAAGTTAAATTAGGAGATGCCAAATTCTAGGGGTCTTGAATGCAAAACTTCTCTAGTACTGCAATGGCACCACCCACCCTGGCCATCATTTGTTTTTTTCTATATGGATATGCCGTAATTTGTTTGTTCATTCTTCAGTCCATCGATATAGGTTGTTTTCACCTTTTGTCCATTATAAGTAATGCTGTTATGGACATTTATGTACAAGTATTTGTGTAGACATGTTTTCATTTCTCTTGGCATGTACATGCCGAGGAAGGAATTGCTGAGTAATTTCGTAACTCTATGTTCAGCACTTTGAGGAATTACTAAACTATTTTCTAAAGTGGCTCACTGTTTTATTTGCTCACTGATAATATAGGGGGGGGTCCAACTTCTTTATATTCTCACCAACATTCGTTATTATCTGTTTTATTACAGCCATTCTTGTGAGTGTGAAGTGGTATCTTATTGTGGTTTTGACTTGTGTTTTCCTAATGACTAATGACATTGAGGATCTTTTCATGTGCTAAATGGCTTTGGAGGAATGTTTATTCAAATTCCTTCCTTATGTGTTAAGTGGGTCATTTTGTTGTAACGTGTTTTTATGTACTCTGGATATAAGGCCCTTGTCAGATCCATGATCTGTGAAGATTTTCTCCCATTCTATAGTTTGCCTTTCCACTTTGATGATGTCCTTTGAAGCCCAAAAGTTTGTACTTTTGAAGTTGAATTTTTTCCTTTTCCTTTTCTCTTCTTTTTTGGCAGTACTGGGGATTAAACTAAGGGCTTTCTTATTGAGCTACAGCCCCATCCCTTTTTAAATTTTTTTTTTTTTTGAGACAGGGTCTCATTAACTTGCTAAGTTGTGTATAGGTGACATTCAAACTTGTGATCCTCCTGCCTTAGTCTCCCAGAGTGTTGGGATTATTTATCTATTTTGTGTCACTTTTGCCCTTGATAACATATCTAAAAAAACCATTACCAAATCCAAGGTCATGAAAATTTACTCTTGTGTTTTCTTCTAGTAGATTTATATGTGTCTGTATGTGTGTATTTGGGATTGAACCCACAACCTCAAACACGCTCACCAATCTTCTACCACTGAGTTATACCCCCAGCCCCAGTTTTATAGTTTTAATTCTTACAAGATCTATGGTCCATTTTGAATTAGTTTTTTTTTTCTTTTTATATGGTATTCAGGAAAGTCTAACTTCATTGTTACAGATGGTTATCAAGTTGTCTCAGCCTACAATTTGTTGAAAAAAATGATTCTTTCCCCATTAAATTGTCTTGGTACTCTCGCTGAAAATTCAACTGACCATAAATGTGAGGGCTTATTTCTGGACTCTCAGTTCTAGTCTATCAGTCTATATGTGCATCCTTATGCCTTATGTTTGATTATTGTACTTTTGTTGTAGATTTTGAAATTGAGAAATATGTATCTTCTAACTTTGTTCTTTCCCTTCAAGGTTGTAGTGCTTATTCTGAGCTGTGCTTTCAATATAAATTGTATGATTAGACTGTCAATTTTTGAGAGAGAGAGGGAGAGAGAGAAAGAGAAAGGGAATTGAGATTTTGATAGGGATTGCAATTGGATTCTATTTTGTAATTCTTCATTGCTAGTTTATAGAAATACAATTGATTCTTGTATATTGGTCTTATATCCTAATACATTCACCTTGTATTCTTTTCTTTTTTTTGATGCTGGGAATCGAACTCAGGGCTTCATGCTTGCTAGGCAAGCGTTCTACCACTGAGCTAAATCCCCAGCCCCCTCACCTTCTATTCTTAATCGCAATGCTTTTCGCTTATTTTGTGGGAGGCGTTGTGTTAGATACTATAGAAAATACAAAGTGGTCCTTGCCCTGAAGAAGGCTTTAGCCTAAGTCAAGAAATAAAACACAGGAGAGAAGTTGCCAGCCCAATCCTTAAAAGAAACAAAACATAAACCTACTGAGTAAAAACAGGCCATTTTAGCAATATACAAGGAAGTATATAATTATCAAATGAATGTTACAGATAATTAGAGTTATAGCAAAGTTCAGAGGATGAAGAGACAATGCAAGACTGGAGAAGTCTAGGAGAAATTGAGGAGGAAGGATTTGAGCTAGTTTTGAAGGCTCGGTTTGGCCTTCTTCCTCTCTTTCCTCCTTTAATTTTCATGTTTCTTTTCTCCTATTTCTCTTCCTGCCCAACTTCTTTGAAAACATTAACAAAATATAACCATGGTTAGTTATCTTTTCTCAAACCTGGCTAATCATCAGAATCTTTCAGCAAGCCTTTTAAAAATGTAGATTCTGGAATCTCACCTCAGAACTACCACATCATATTCTCAGAGAGTGGAACTCTGACAACTGCATTAAAATTTTTATATAATTTTCAGCCAGGCTTGGGAATTTCTAGGCAGGATTATAATAATTATGCACACATGTGGACAGGACCCTACCTTCATCCCATTACACTTCTGACTGATTTAGGATGCTTACAAATCCAGAAGGTCAAAGGGCACCTGGGTAAGAGTGTAAGTGGACCTGTACAACAATTTCTCCACTAATGGAAAAACATCTCATTGTGCACACATTACTGAGCAGGCTCATCAGTGTCCTTTGTGTTTATGAGGATGGCTCATTATATAGAACAAACTTTTATTTTTCATAATTGAGAATCCTCAGAACTTCAAAAGATCTTTCTGCCTTGATGGCCACAACCCTCTGAGTCACCGGTGGGCCACGTATCAACTACCCAGGTTTAATGAATATTAACAATTTTCCATGTTTTCCTAAATAAAGAAAACATTATAGTTGTTTCTCATATCTACCCAGAGGTCACCAATTTCTTGAAGATGGTAGGAATCCTTCCCACACATTTTTATACTTTTATTACACAATATATATGGTTAGACATGCTTATAAATAGTGTACATATTTTTCTGTGGCTTACTTTTTTATAACGTTGTGATTTTGAGATTTATCCATGTGATATTATAGAGATATTGCATCTTTTATAATATAGTAATATTATATTATATAGTATTGTAATATATGTCCCTTGGGGTTGAGGATTTAGCTCAAGTGGTAGAGTGCTTGCTTAGCAAGCGCAAGGCCCTGAGTTTGATCCCCAGCACCAAAAAAAAAAAAAAAAAAAAAGAGTAATATATTGTCCCATTGTATAAATGTATTACACTCTATTCTCCTGTAAGTGGATAACTCTTACACATGTGTAAGAGTTCTAGGGAATATATCTAGAATGGAAATTGCTGGGAAATAGAATGCATACTTTCTCAACTCGACTAGATGGCTTAGCAGTAGCTGAGCCAATTTTTATTCTCATCAACAAAATATGAGGATTTCTCTTTCCCCACATTATACCCAACATTGTCAAAACACACACGCACGCACGTGCACACACACACTCACACACACACACACACACACAACAAAAAACAAAACCCTACACCTGCCTAGGCCCTATTTTCATAGATTATTGTAGGATAGCTCTAGATTGTGGTTTGAAACAGGGTACAGGCAATTCTAGAATACAGAATTGAGAATCCCTGTGTTCCATGTATGCATGTATATAAACTCTAATGTATTAGCATGTGCACAGGCACAGTGAGACTGTTCTGGCGCTTTGCTGGTCACATCTATGTTGGTTACATTTAGATCACTGAAGAAAGAGGTAGAAATAGTGTACACCCCTGCCCAACATATCTTGCAGATGCACTTCAATAAAACAGCGGCACGTGATTTACCAGTCCACTGGGTGGTACTTAATCTAAAGTCCTACCTTTGCCAGCCAGGCTGAGGGGGGTGAGCCCTTTTTAGCAGCTCTCTTCTCTGACCAGGCGTGTGGGTGGGTGTCAGTTGTCAGGGCTCGCATGCATCCGATCGCTTAGGGCATGGTGCATGTCAGCGATGTCTGCCAGCCCTCTGGGTGGTGTCACTGTGTGCAGCATTTGTGGCTTTTTCAAAGCCCCGAGGAATCTGAGAAGCAAGTGGGGGGAATGATGCATGAAAACAAAAGGCAGTGGAAAGAGTGACCAGCCAGCAGGCTCCAGCAGGCCAGAACGCTCTGTCCTTGTTATTACTGCTTCATGAAAATGCCGCTGGCCTCCTGGCAGGGTCTAGAAGGTAGAGGTTTCCTTAGAAAACCAGGACAAGGGATGAGTACTCTGAGGCTGGAGTTCTGGTTTCTCAGCTTTCCCCTTTCCCAGTGGAAGCTACACGGTGAGGATGGGGAGCTCTGTGCCCCTTGGTAGATTTTGACCCGTCGTTTCCTTTCTCCTGGCTGCCTTCCCGAGAGATTTTTTTTTCCTCCCACTCACAAGGAGCACAACACTGGTCTCAGAGGCCTGGCACAGCTCGCTTGGGAGAGCAGCTGGGTTGTGCCCAGAACAGGGTTACTCTGCACTAAGTGATCCAAAGGTCAGTCTAGGGGAGGAAAAAGGGCCTCAGCCCCAATTCCCATTCAAGGAGTGTTTGTGTAGAGAATGGCTCTGGTTGGGGTGATGGGGACAAGGGGTGCTCTCATTCTATGCCTGCTTTCCTCTGAGCTCCAAATGCCCTACTACCACATACTCTTCCAGAACAGCCTAACTCAGTTTTCAGAAATGAGGTAGACACCCAGGAAGGGTAAGATATCCACTGGATGGATATTTGGACTCGCCAAAAAGTCAACCTCTACTTTCCCTCCTGATAAATCCCTTTATTTGACATTAAGATATCTGGATGCGTAAGAGAGACATGTGGTCAGGATTCTCTTCTATTTAAACGTAGCTATGAGGATAATGAATAAAAACAGGCCTTTGTGGATACAATAGGGCTGAGCAGGGTGTGGTTTGCTTGGCAAGTGCTCAGGCAAAGTTATTTCTCTTGGTCCTGGAACATTCTTCACTTTGCCTCTGCTTGACGATGTCCTAAAAAGCCAGCTCAAATGTGACTTTTTGGGAGTGAAACTCCCATCAGTAGAGTTTAATAAGTCCCTTCTTTCTGGTCCCATAGCATTTTGCTCTTATGAAAACCATTCATTATATTGTGTGACAATTACTTACATGTGATCATGACTTATTCTGTGTGCATATGTGTGTGGGGAGGGGTGTCTGTGTGTGTGTATGTGTGTGTCTGTGTATATACTGGGGGTTAAATCCAGGGCCTCGTGTATGCTCTGCAAGCATTCTACCACTGAGCTACAGCCCCAGCTCTGTAAATATTTATTGAATAAATTGAAGTTCCTGAGTAAACACTGATCCTCAGCCCTTATATTTTCTTAATTATTCCCTGCCTTTTCCTCCTTGGGGGAAATAGCAAGCAGCTTCTGTTTCACATGGAATAGAGGGTTCACTAAAACTAAATGTATTTTTTTTTCTTTCCTAAGGAATTGCTCCAGCAGGATTGGGTGTTCCAGATATATCATTCTGTTACAGGTATAGAAATTATTTCCAGGAAACACTGCCATCATTATCTCTGAAAGGCAAGTCAGTAGAAATTGTTATTTTCCATTTACAGATGGACAAATGGAAGCTTTCTTTCTCATTTACCAATTACAGAATGTCCACTCCATTCAAAGGACTGTGTGAGTTTTATGGGCTCTGAAGATGTGTGAGACAGGGTTCTTGTTGTTAAGGAGAATGTCATTATCTTATTTGGATGAAAAGATATTTGTATGCAAAAGTAACTGTAATTTGGGAGCATATAATCTGAAGCATATGAGTAGTCGCAAAAGAAGTACCAAAAAGAATATAAAAGGTAGGCAAAAGAATGTCCAGTAAACATGGTCAAGGATATCATTGTGTCTTTTGAGATGAATAGATTTTGTGTTGGTTATTTTTCCATTTGGCCCCTGTCTGTATTGGTTTCCTGTGACTGCCGTAACAAATTACCACAAACTGGGTGGTTTAAAACAAGAGAATTTTTAGTTTTTCATAATTCCAGAGACCACGAGTCCAAAAATCAAGGTTTTGGCAGGACCTAGGTCTCCTGAAAGGGAGAATCTGTGTTTCTCCCAGCTGGTAGCCCAGGCTTTCCTCAGTTTGTGGCCCCTTGACTCTAGTCCCCTTCCCCATGGACACATTGCCCCTCCTCTCCCGTTTTAAAATCCCTCTGCTCCTCGCTCCTAAAGACGCATGAGATCACATTTATGACCCACCTGAGTAGGATGCATTACTCGAGTAATTTCAAGATCTGGAACACAGTCACATTTTTTAGTCATATAATGTAATATTCTTAGGTTCTGGAGCTTAAGCTGCAGACATTTTGTGGGTGAAAAAGGGAGGTGTCACATGGTCCTGTATCCTTCCTTGCCCTGTTCTGTCCCTGATGGGCTGCTATCCCGTGTGTCATGTCACCTGGGTTCCACTACCCTCTGCTTTACTGTGGGCTTGCCAGTGGGAAGGTAGCAAGAGTAGGAGGAAAAAGAAGTTGAGACACTGCTCCTTTCCTCCTTTCTTCCTGCTTTAGCAAGGTATGGTTTGGGCAGTAACGAGCACCTCCACAGTCGCAGATCTTTCTAGACTTTGATAGAACTATTTCTTTTCTTTTCTCTTGAGCTCTGAACTTCCACTGTTCCTAGTCCTCAAATGCCTCAATATCCTCCTTAGTTCTTGAAACCCTGCCTACATTCCTGTAAATATGTGTGTCTTCATTGCATTATTTTCAAAGTCCCAGCAGAGTGTGCCTTCGGTTTCCTGTTCCCTGACAGAGATTTCGAGAGGCAAAAATTTAATTTCCAGAACAGAGATGTACTCAGGTTACCTCAATCAAAATTTAAGTAATGACCAATGGGCACTGGAAGGTGATTCAGCACACAATACAGCCACAGCAACTGGGTTATCCTGTGTACTCTTTGGCAGTAAATATCCGCTGCTGTATCCAATTATCTACTATTAGTGGACGCTTGGCTTCAGCTGCCCTTGTTCCTCAGTGCTTTCTATTCGTCTCTCTATCTCACAGCTTCTTTTGCCTCATGGTGTCTGCTGCCACCTGACTTTAGCTTTCTTCCTCCTGTGTATCATTTTGCTTCTGTCCATGCTAACAGCTGACTCACTCCAATGTATTTAATGTAATTTCCAGAAGGACCTGATGGCATGGCTATTCACCACCAAGCACAGGCCTCTGGGAAGAGCTTTCTAGACAAACCATCTCATCGGCATAGATTTGATGCCCTAGGTTAGGTGCCCCCCTCCTGGACTAAATGGTTCTGTTTGGAATGGCAGAATAAGCTGACATACAGTTTGATAGCCTACATATTAGAAACACCTAAGATGGGTTATGGGTGTGGCAGGCATCCTGACACTTGTCCAGGGAGCTGTGGTTATCAAAACCCACAAGTGCTTCTGTTGTCCAGCTTAATACCTGAGGTCTGTCAGCCTTGAAGAAGTGTACAACATACTTAGGGAAAAGTAAGCAGTCCAGACTAGCTAATAGTATAAATCAATAGAGAAACATTGTACCTGGTATTAAAGCTGCAGCCTGTGGAGAGCCTGAGGGCCAGGGTTTTGCTATTTTAGAGTCACCAAAGATTAGTTTTAGAAAGAATGCTAGGCATTGTTCCATGGCAGTGAGAAGTTACTAAAGGTTTTTGAGTTTGGGAGAGCAAGATAAAATCAGTTTTCAGACTATTTACCTGATGGCAGTGGTATTTAGGTTGCATCAGGGGTAGGAGTCTATGAAAACAGAAAGACAAAATAGGAAGCAATTAGTCTAAGTGAGAATAATGGGGATCCAAACCAGAGCAGGACTGGAAAGGGGGAGAGGTGGTTGTGAAAGACGAAGGAAATGAGTGGATTCAGAAATGAGGCCAATTTTGAGCTACTGACTCAAACTCTTTTTAGCACCAAGGACCTTTTTAATTATATTTGTTTGCTTCCAAACTGCACTTTTTTAAAGGGGAAATACACAAATTCTATCGCTTATACTGATCATATCGACAGTATTATTACGAACTGTTACTGTCTTTTGGAACACCCTCTTGGAAGCTTGGCTTTGAGTCAACAGAATTTAGGATGTAGTGGTTCCATCCGGAGAAACTGAACCTGAATAACTTATGTTTTCTAGAAAAACAGAACACAATGTTGTTTTAATTTGCATCTCTAGAATGACCAGTGATACCGAACATTTTTCATATGTTTATTTGCCATTTCTACTTCTTCATACCTTTATCTAATCATTTCATCTGCCCATTTTTGAATTGGGTCTTTAAATTTGGGAAGTCTGATTTTTTTAGTTCTTTATATAGTCTAGATATTAATCCCTTGTCAGAAGAACAGCTGAAAAAATTTTTTTTCCTGCTCTGTGGGTTGTCTCTTCACTCTGTTGGTGGTTTCTTTCACTGTACAAAAGTTTTTAATAAGATGTGATCCCAGTTGTTGATTCTTTGTGGTATTTCCTGGATGATCAGAGTTTTGCTCATAAAGTAGATTCCATTTCACTCCAGAAAGAATGGCTATTGTCAAGAAATCAGCCAATAACAAGTGCTAGCAGTGCTATGGGGTAGAAGGAACTCTTCTCCACTGTTGGTGGGAACGTAGACTGGTGCAGTCTCTGTGGAAATCAGTGTGGCAATTCCTCAAAAACCTAGGACTAGAGGTTCCATTTGACCCAGCTATTCCCCTTATTGGTATCTTCCTGAAAGAATTAAAAGCATCATACTACAGTGATATATACATACCCATGTTTATAGTGACACCGTTTGTAATAGCTAAATCTTGGAAACAGCCCAAATGCCCATCAAATCCTGAATGGATAAGGAAGATGTGATTTTTTTTTATGATGGAGTACTACTCTGCCATGAAGAACGATAAATTTGAGACATTTCCAGGTAAATGGATGCACCTTGAGACCATACTCTCTAAGTGAAATAAATTGGACACACATGTTTAAATACCGCATTGTTTTTCTGGTGTGAGAAACTCTAAGTGTAAATAAGGACTAAAATGTATTATATTGGAAAAAGGGAAGAAATTGTTCAAAAGGGAAGGGGAACAAGGGAGGGGGAAGGGGAAGGAAAGGAGGGACAAGCAAAAAAAGAATAGAAGGGAAAAAATGGAAACAAAGTTTTTGTAAATAAGGAGGGGAAGAGGGGTTGAAGGGTGGGGAGGGGAATGGGAAAAAAAGAAGCAGCAAGATATATCACCTACAGGTACAAATTCCCTATGATGAATGTTATCATTATGTATATCTAAAATGTACCACTGAAATAAAAGTTAAAAAAGAAAGAAAAATAGAACACAAACAAAGAATTAATGCTAATGCTTTATTTAGGAGATGCAATCCCAGGACACTGAGAGTGCAGAGAAAAAGGGAAGAGACAGGAAGATGGGGGCACTGGCAGGGGATGCCCGAGCAATCTGCAGAGAGACAGCAATATGTGCTTGTGGCCACACAGAATACTGCTCTGCATGGGGCATGGTGAAAACAATGTCTCAGGTAAGTTTTTTGGAGGAGAAAACACAAGGAATCCATCTTCGATGTGCCTTCCCTATTTCCCAATAAGCAAAGTTCACCCTACTAGGGGTCGCATTCCTCATACTCTGCTCACGTCACCTGTTCCCACTGTCAGTCTTGCAGCAACCTGCATCTAGTGCTCTGTGGTGTGGCCTTTAATCTTGGTTACACAGAAGAGAAACCAGAAATTCATGGCGTCTTGCTGGTGAGCCTGTTTGCTCAGTAGCAGCCAGGGAGGAGGGCCAGGCTGGGAGAGTGGCAGATAAGCCCAGCCCTAGGTCACAGGAGTACCTGGGTGCAAAGACGGCCAGTTGGCTGCAGCAGTAGCTGAGATGGAATAAGCAACTGAGGATTTTAGATGATGGCAAGAGTCTGGTGAGGCACCTAAGATGTATCTGATATACTGAGAGAAAAGGGTAAAGTGGAAGCCTGCAGTTATATTCAGCACTTGGAGAATTCAGAACTGGAGTCACTCCGGATAGACAGTGTTTTTCAGGTTCCAGAAGAAAAAACAATTCATATGCTATGTCAAATTATCTCCCTAGACAGTAGACTCTTGAGCAGGAACACGAGCTTTGGAGATAGGTGGAGCTGTGCTTAAGTCACACTGTAGAAGTTCTGGGTGATTTACTTAATCCCTCTAAGTCTTAGTTTCCTTACCCATAACATGAAGATAATGAAAACAGATAGCTAGCTCATGGTTGTAAAGAATTTAGCACAATACTAGACATACAGTAAATGCTAAATAAATTGTAGCTGTTATGCTCATTAACGTTATTCTTCGATAACTACGTAATCTTCCCCAACCTAATCTTCTCTAGATGGCTCCTCTTTTTGTACTGCTCGTAAATGTTTGTGAGCAGGGTGAGTTGCATAAGCCCGAGTCCGTTCTCATGAGCAGTGGCCTTGGGATCACCTTGTACTGGACGTGATAGAGCCCCAGTAAGTCTGGTGGCCCCTTTCAGGATGCTGACACATTATGCCCCAAGAAGACAGCACCATTAACCTATCATCTTCAAAGATAGATACAATATATCTTAAATGGTCTATTCATTCTTATAATTTTTCCCTTTCAAATTGGGGAAGCAGTTTTGTAGTTGGAACCTCACTTTGGTGCCCCAGGAAAGCATAGCCACAGATGTTGCCAGAGTCACACAATAAAGAGGTTCTTGTAAGATTTCAAAAATGAGAGATCAATGTATGTATGGTAATTGATATCATTTCTAAATTATACACTTAAAATTTTCTTTGTTCTCATAAATTAAAATCCTTTTAAATCTAGCAGACCCATATTAAATGTTAAGAGTATGTAACTGCTTTGGAAATTTCTACAAGAAGACAACAAAAACACATATCACTTTTCTGTTCAAGACCCATTTCACTCAGAGCAAACGCCAAGGTTTTTTTTTGTCTTTTCCTTTAAGTGTTAGGGATAGAACCCAGGGCGTATGCATACTAGGTAAGTACTCTACTATTGAGTTATACCCCACCCTAAGTGACAAATATTGACCCAAAGCCTTTGCTGACTATGGGATCTAATCCCTACTTATCAGACCTCATTTCTTACTGCTAGGAAGAAGCACAGTATACGTTGGTGCTTAATCAACCACCAGAAACAGGCTACCCAAGCTCAAGCTTAGGTATATCACACAACAGCTACACGGCAGCTCAAGCTTAGGTATATTACACAATAGCTACATGGTTTGGGGCAGTTATTTAACATTCCCATGCCTTGATTTCTCATGTCGAAAAGTCAGAATCCATGTTAATAGCTGGTGGGAGGATTAATTTTTTTCTCCTTTTTTTTGCAGTGCTGGGGTTCAAACCCAGCTCCTTGTGTGTGCTAGGCAAGTGCTCTACCACTGAGCTATACCCTCATTCCATTAATTTTTTTTTTAAACTGCTTAAAAGAGTGTCATTAGTATAGGCTATTTGTTAGGGGGCCTTTGTATTTGTCATGCTTCCAGATGGCTGCATGAGGAATTTCCTCCCCTTCTTCAAGTCTTTGCTCACCATAGCACCTTTAAATGATGCCAACCCTATTTAAAATAGCAATTCTCTGTATACTGCCTTATTTTTTTCATTAGAATTTATCTACTTTTAACGCTGTATGTAATTTGCAAATGTGCTTTTCACCTATCTTCCCACCTATAGGACAGGGGTATATGTTTTTCCCCCTTTGTATTCCAAGTGTCTAGAACATTGCATGGGACATAGGAGGTGCTCACTACTACCGTCATATGCTACCTAATGACATTTTGGTCAAAACTGGACAGCACAGGGTTTGCTGTGGATGTGGCTCAGTGGTAGAGTGCTTGACTAGCATGCATGAGGCCCAATCCCCAGTACCACAAAAATAAATACATAAAAATAAATGGACAGCATGTATGACAATGGTTTCATAAAATCATGTCACCTAGTGATGTCACAGCCATCTTAATCGTATAAGTATTTACTGTGACGTTTGCTCAATGACAAAATTGCCTGACCAGACATTTTAAAAATGTAACCTGCTGTTATTTGTGGGATGAATGAATGTACTGTTTTCAGGTGAACCAAGCTGGAGTCTCTTCTGGAGACAGATTTGTAAATGAGCTTCCAAAATGTAACATGCTAAAGGTCTTCCCAAAAGTTATTTTCTTAAATTGAATAATCTCTCTCCTACTATATTGTTTTTTTTTTATTTTAAACCAAGAACATGTATTGGTACATTCTACATACAATGGTCACATTCATTACATTTATTCTGTACCTATACATGATACATCTTGGTTCTCCCCCCTCCCCCGCCCCTCCCCTCCGCTCCCTCCCTCCCTATTTACAGCAGGTTTATTCATCATTTTCCGTATTTTCCCTTTCCCCTCTCTTTCCCCTGTTGCCTGCTTTTCCCCTTCTTTCTTTCTAGTACTCCTCTCCTCTGCACACCATCCTCCTTTTATATAATATCTATTACACCTCTTTGTTCTTATTTACAGTTATGGTTTCT